>CM038640.1:35233622-35241122 GCA_021554675.1 Leuciscus idus | reverse complement strand
GCGGACCTCTGCAAGCTGATGCGTCTATCTGCGCCAGCGGACCGGTCCTGCTTTCAAACGCTCGCGTGTGTGTCTGTGTAAACCCTCCCTGAAGAGCGTCACTGATGTATATTTACTACATGTTTTTGAAGCGCTGATCATTGTAGCCATTCACAGACATGTCTGATGAGCGTGTGAGTACAACGGCCAATCAGAGGTGTTTATGATTCTGCTCAACAGCGCTCAAAGCGCCACATTTTAAAAATTTCAGTATTGACTTGGTACCGAAGTCTGTACTTTTGACAACACTACAGAGAACGGCACAGGTCTGTCAGTCCTTTTGCTCATTCCATGTGCCACATCGAAGTTCCTTGCCACTTGGAAGGGCCCATACACCATAGTGGAACAGGTTGGGCCAGTCCACTACCGGGTGCGGCAGCCGGGACGGAGAAGAATGGAGCAAATCTCACTTCAGCCTCATGAAAGCGTGGTCGGAACCAGACCCATACAGGCTGGCTGCCCTGGTACCCGAACCAACCCCTATCCTCTCTTTCGGTGAACAGCTAATGTCTACCCAACGACAAGACCTCCAGAAACTGGTTCAAGAGTTCATGGATGTGTTCTCTGAGACCCCGGGTCGCACTAAAATTGTAACCCAAGATATTCGCACATTTCAATGGGAACCATTGTTCAGCAGCGGTCTTACAGAGTGCCTGAAGCTCGCCGGCAGGCTATAGAGGAGGAGGTCCAACGGATGCATAAACTGGGGGTCATTAACAAAAGGATATTGGCAGGTGCCTCTGACGGCCGGCTTTAGTACGCCAGGGGAACACTGGCATTACCGGGTTCTTCCTTTTGGCCTGCATGAGGCACCAGCAACATTCCAGCCAATGATGGATATCCTTCTGCAGCCTCACCGGGCCTATGCCGCTGCCTACATCGATGATGTCGTTATCCACTCTGAGAGCTGGGATGAACATCTGAACCGTCTCCGGAAGGTGCTAGTGGAGCAACGACAGGCTGGACTGACCGCCAACCCAAGGAAGTGCAATCTCGGACTCTCCGATGCAGGATAGCTGGGGTTCCAGAGAGGTCGAGGACTCATCCGTCCTCAGGAGAAGAAGGTAACGGGTGTACGGGAATATCCTCGCCACACGACCAAGACCCAGGTACGTGCTTTTCTTGGGCTGGCAGGTTATTATCGGTTACAAAATCCCTTAGTGAAGTTCACAACGTAATTTCGGGAGGAGTGAACCCATCTAGTCTTTCAGTTAACCGGCGGAGCATACAAGCAGCCGCTCGACACCTCGCTCTGGCATCAGCTGCTCTGCGTCCCTCCACCTCCCCAACTCCACCTGCAGAATTTAGGCATCTTGCTACCAGACTCCTCATCCGAGCATTAGTAGTCCCACTGGGGGGTTATCTAAACTCGAGTTGATAGATAGATTGTTTTATTTAATGCCATGTCAGCATCTAAGGCTATATTCATGGCAAAAATTTAATTACAAAAATACAAATATAAATACAGTAAAACCAAGCAAACAAACACAACAAGTCATATTATTATTTATTTTTTTAAATTAACATATGATATAATATCCATAACCTTTTCAGGCATAATCTTACTATATAGGTCCTTAAGTGAAATAACTTCATAAAGGAGCATTCTCCTTGTATTATACCCAGGACAGTCCAGTAAAATATGTTTAACAGAGATCCTCCACAGCGGATACGCTAACCTCACTAGCTTAAACTCGGGAACTCCACATACGCTAACCTCACTAGCTTAAACTCGGGAACTCCACATACGCTAACCTCACTAGCTTAAACTCGTGAACTCCACATACGCTAACCTCACTAGCTTAAACTCGGGAACTCCACATACGCTAACCTCACTAGCTTAAACTTGGGAACTCCACATACGCTAACCTCACTAGCTTAAACTCGTGAACTCCACATACGCTAACCTCACTAGCTTAAACTCGGGAACTCCACATACGCTAACCTCACTAGCTTAAACTCGGGAACTCCACATACGCTAACCTCACTAGCTTAAACTCGGGAACTCCACATACGCTAACCTCACTAGCTTAAACTCGGGAACTCCACATACGCTAACCTCACTAGCTTAAACTCGGGAACTCCACATACGCTAACCTCACTAGCTTAAACTCGTGAACTCCACATACGCTAACCTCACTAGCTTAAACTCGGGAACTCCACATACGCTAACCTCACTAGCTTAAACATTATATGAGCGAAGGAACTCGTGAACTCCACAATATTTATATACCATTTTTATTATTTTTATTTGAGTTTCAGTTATTTTAGTACATCAACTTAAAAACTAAATGAAAATTAGAAATATTGCCCTGGCAACTAACTGAAACACAATAAGTTTACGTTTTTTTGTATATTTTATTTGATTTCATGCAACATTTATTTTATTTTCAAGCAACATGTTTTTTATGGTTTCAGATATAACTATACATAGAAAGAATGTCTAAAGAAAGTGCATTTATAATAATTTGGCATTTTTATGATTGAATTAATTATTAGCTTCTGATCAACTCGCTAATCCTTGTTTCTGTTCAGTGTGTGTTCAGTGTGTGTGTGTGTGTTCAGTGTGTGTGTTCAGTGTGTGTGTGTGTGTGTGTGTGTGTTCAGTGTGTGTGTGTGAGTGTGTGTGTGTGTGTGTGTTCTGTGTGTGTGTGTGTGTGTGTGTGTGTGTGTTCAGTGTGTGTGTGTGTGTGTGTGTGTGTGTGTGTGTGTGTGTGTGTTCAGTGTGTGTGTGTGTGTGTGTGTTCAGTGTGTGTGTTCAGGCTGTGTGTGTGTCAGTGTGTGTATGTGTGTGTGTGTGTGTGTGTGTGTGTGTGTGTGTTCAGTGTGTGTGTGTGTGTGTGTGTGTGTGTGTGTGTGTGTGTGTGTGTGTGTTCAGTGTGTGTGTGTGTGTGTGTGTGTTCAGTGTGTGTGTTCAGGTTGTGTGTGTGTCAGTGTGTGTATGTGTGTGTGTGTGTGTGTGTGTGTGTGTGTGTGTGTGTGTGTGTTCAGTGTGTGTGTGTGTGTTCAGTATGTGTGTGTTCAGTGTGTGTGTGTTCAGTGTGTGTGTTCAGGTTGTGTGTGTGTCAGTGTGTGTGTGTGTGTGTGTGTGTGTGTGTGTGTGTGTGTGTGTGTGTGTGTGTGTGCATTCCTGTGGCAGCATAGAAGATCTAAAGCGATTCAAGTCATTTTAAACAACAGTGAATATCCCGTGCTCTAGCGATATCACAGTTATACAAACTTATTATGACAATAAATGCCTAAATCAGAGGCGTAATGATGATCTCCACCCCCACCCTGGTATTTGAACGTGCCGCCGATGAAACCAACTTTTTTCCCTGAAACCACGCACTTCACATTTAAGGAAGTAGAGACGGTCTTAAAGAACCTCCCTAACAATAAAGCAAGTGGTAAGGATGGCGTGACATATGAGACTCTTAAAACCATACAGTCATGTAAGATTTTAACAACTATCTTTAACGTCTGTTTGGAAAATAAGAGGGTATCAGATTCATGGAAAGGAGCACTAATCCATCGTATTCCAAAAAAAGACAACATTCCTGATGATCCATCGACATGGAGGGATATATCCCTTCTCCCTACCATCTACAAGGTGTTCATGAAATGCATACTGGCCAGAGTTCTCCCTTGGTTGGTGGAAGCTGACATCTTATCCACAAAGCAAAAGGCATACATCAATAGACAAGGTATGAATGAGCATGTATTTTGCCTCAAGACAGGGATAGATGACTTTAAGCATGAGTCATGTAGACTGTATTCAGTCTTCTTAGACTTTAGAGATGCATTTGGAACTTTATCTCAAGATGTCATGATCAGATCACTGGAGGAAATACAGTTACCTCAACTGTTCATTAACATAGTGAAAGATGTATATAGAGGCTCCTTTATTGAAGTAATCTGTGGAGAACAGCTCACTCATCCAACACCACTCCAGATAGGCATTAAAACTGGCTGCCCTTGGAGTGCAATTAATTGTATAATTGCCATCAACCAATGGTTAAAGTGGATGTGTCAATGTGCCCCCCCCTGGTGTGAGATCTCCTATCCCAGTACAGGGCTATGCAGATGATGTCCAGATCGCCTCCAGAGAAGAGAGCGTCATGAAAGACATGCTGGCCAGGACAGACTCTTTTCTGAAGTGGTCAGGCATGGAGATTAACGACACTAAATGTGCTGTTCTGTACGAGAGGAGAAGTGGAGGGAACAGGTGGTACCGTTCAAAAACTGATAAATGCCCAGTGTTCACAGTAGCAACAAAACCTGTACGTGTATATTCTCTTCATGAGACATACACTAATCTTGGACATAAAATGAACATTGCAGGAGAATGGAAGGAGCAAGTAAACATCATCCTGTCAGACTTCATATCCAGGCTGGACTTGATTGACAGATGCTCACTGCCACTGACTCTGAAGTTAGAGACTATTAGACAGGTGGCGCTGTCTAAAGTACAACATCTATTCTCCAACGTTCATATCCAACAGAAAGTGCTGAGTGAAATGAATAACAAGACCGTGAGCTTAGTGCGAAAGTGGTTTGGACTGAACACGCACAGTACCCGTGATGTCATCTTTCACCCTCAAGGGGAAGGAGGGTTGGGGGCACCAAACGTGATATGGATTTATACCAGCATGCGGATTTCCCATCTACTGAACATGATGAATAATGATGACAAAGGTGGTATCACCATTTTGTCTATTTAAATGGAGAAAAATCGACCATAACTCCAGTAAACTATGGAGTGCCACAGGGATCTGTGTTAGGCCCTCTGTTATTTTCAATATATATGATGCCACTTGGAAATATTATAAGGAAACATGGAATTAGTTTCCATTGTTATGCTGACGACACTCAAATATATATTTCATCACGGCCGGATGAAAACGCTAAATTTTCCAAATTGACAGAGTGTGTTAAAGATATAAAAGATTGGATGACGCGTAATTTTCTTTTATTAAATCCAGACAAGACAGAGGTAATACTTATCGGTTCAAAAAACCGCCCACAAAACCTCGCACAATACAACTTTAACATCATAGGATGTCCTGTTACTTTATCCTCTACAGTAAAAGACCTGGGTGTTATACTCGATTGCAACTTTTGAAAATCATATTTCGTGTGTTACAAAAACAGCCTTTTTCCACCTTACAAACATTGCTAAGCTACGCAATATGCTATCAGTTTCTGATGCAGAAAAGTTAGTTCATGCATTCATGACCTCGAGACTGGATTACTGTAATGCTTTATTAGCTGGTTGTCCTGCATCCTCAATAAACAAGCTACAGTTAGTCCAAAATGCCGCCGCTAGAGTTCTTACGAGATCAAGAAAATATGATCATATAACACCGATTTTATCATCACTGCATTGGTTACCTATAAAGCTCCGTATTAATTATAAGGTATTGCTACTGACTTATAAAGCCCTAAACGGCTTAGCTCCAGTCTATTTAACGGATCTTCTATCGCCCTATAATCCATCGCGCTCTTTAAGATCACTAAATTCAAGGCTTTTGGTCATACCTAGGATATCCAGAACCACCAAAGGAGGGAGAGCATTTTCACATTTGGCTCCAAAACTCTGGAATAGTCTTCCTGATACTGTTCGTTGCTCAGACTCGCTCTCCCAGTTTAAAACTAGATTAAAGTCGCATCTCTTCAGCCAGGCATTCATATAATCCTACAGTTCAAACTACAATCCGGCCTCTAGCTCATAAATGCCAGAGGAGAACTGGCCCCCGACTGAGCCTGGGTTCTCCCAAGGTTTTTTTTCTCCATTAGGTCACCTGATGGAGTTTTAGGACACCATTAGGTCACTTGATGGAGTTTTTCGGTTCCTTGCCACTGTTGCCTTTGGCTTGCTCAGTTGGGGATATTTTGGGGATATTTAATTTAATTTGATCAATCAAAAAATTCCTCTTGAAACAAACTTTGTTGTATTATTTTAATGTAATACTGTGAAGCTGCTTTGATACAATCTGTATTGTGAAAAGCGCTATACAAATAAACTTGACTTGACTTGACAAAGATGTTAGAGAGCTGGCCCAATCCTCCCTGTTCCTGGACCTCCGGAGACGCAAGGTGCCGCTGGCCAGGGAGTCGGAGCCACACTTCCTCGGCTTTAAAAGAAAACCCAGCGGGAAACTTGACACCCATTCTGCCGGCTTTGGTGTCTGGTCAGACTGGCCGGACCTGAACGACCTCTGTGTCCGAACTGGAGCATCACTGGAGTGGGTGCGGTCTGACTCTGGGACTGTGAAGGTCTCCGAGGACATCATTACTGACCCCCTGACCTCTGTCAGGGCAACAGCCACATACGGTGGTCACAGCCACACGCTAACATCCACAGGTGCCCGGCCAATCTCTCCTGGACCTACACCAGTATCATCAGAAACAACACTGGACTGGACTGAAGCTTCAGGGGAAGCTTGCGTGTCTCTCCTCTGCTGATCACTCTGTTTCTCACTAATTTCTTCAGAATACTGCACTCAGTGAGGACATTGCTATTTTTACAGTAAAAGCCAGACTACAAGTTCTTCCAACCAGACTCAACCTTTCTATCTGGTTTCCTACAACCCAGGCTCCTCATTGTTTGCATCACACTACAGAACAAATCACTGAAACACTGCCACATGTCTTGAATGGCTGTCATGCCTATAAAGGAATGTACATCGCACGCCGTCATTTCTCATCTTCAGTAAAAATGTATAAACATTCTTGTGTAAAATCATCCATGTTTCAGAATTGTAATAGCTCTGAAACCTTTTCTCATGTGTTTGCAAATACACCAGATGTTGTTGTGATTAATGAGGAGATCAGTGAGGTGTTCGTTGTGGAGGTTGCATGTACCTTTGACTCTAGTATGGAAGAAGCCTTTATGACTAAGATTATTAAATATCAACCACTCCTAAACATCATCTCAGAATTAGGTTATCAGAGCCGACTACTTGTGTTCATATTTGGTAGTTTAGGACACGCACACAGGCTGGTTGTAAGAGGTCTTCAACAACTAGGGATGCCCAAAAAGAGGGCTAAACGGCTAGCAAAGTACTGTGCTCTGTCTGCTATCATAGGTAGCCGTCATATCTGGCGGAGGCGGTGCTACTTGTATCCATAACAACTGAGTGATATGCTTAATATTTGATATGCTTAATATTTGAAGGTTAAAAGAAGGTTGAAAGATTTAAGTCTTAAGGGAATCCTTTTGAAGGAAAGATCTATAATAATATTATTTTTTATATTTTTAAAAGTACTGTATTTTATTTTATTTTTCTAAACTGTTTTAATTATTCTTATTTCTTTTTATTATTTTAATTTCTTCTATGTAAAGCACTTTGAATTGCCATTGTGTATGAAATGTGCTATATAAATAAACTTGCCTTGCCTTGCCTTAAAGGTCCCGTATTATGCCCCTTTTCACAAGATGTAAAATAAGTCTCTGATGTCCCCAGAGTGTGTATGTGA
>CM038640.1:35208622-35228622 GCA_021554675.1 Leuciscus idus | reverse complement strand
CCAGGCCCCGCCTCTTCCTGTGCCTCCTGTGGGGGGGGCGGGGGTGGCCGGCGAGCCTGTGGAGAATACACTGGTTACACACATGAAACTCAGGACCAGTAACACACACAGATGAGGAGTGTAAACTCACCGCAGAGGCGCTGTCGTCTCCAGGAACCGGAGGAAGAGGTTTACGGGAAACTGAGAGAGAAACACTCCAGTTATTTACAGTACAGGAGAATAACACAATCAGTGATGCACACGTCACATATGAGACCAACTGCAAATATATCATGAGCGGCTGAATGAATGTACGCCTACATTAGAGATGCACGATCTCTCGGTGTCGGCTGATATACGCTCACTTCTAATGTCGTTGTTATCGGCCCGATAAAAATTTGTCCGATATATTAAAGCTGATAAATAATGTATTATCTCCTTCAGCTGAGACTCTTCAGATGCGCACTGATCAACTGTTCTGAATTGCTTGAAATATGATTGGAAAATACAGTTCAGTGCAACATGTTCTGTCATATAGGCTTCATAAAATCATAATGAGAACTTTATAATTGTGTGTTTGGGAAGTGGCTTTTAATGATGAGACTTTTGTTTTTGTAATCACGCTCTCAAAAATTATAATTGGATTTAGATTAATCAGCCAATATATCGGTCATCGGCTTTCAAATATAAAGAATTATCGGTTATTGGTATCGGCCATCATCAGTGCATCCCTGCCTTACATGAGAAATGTCCATTGTTTGAGGATGCTTTGAAATAAATAAAACTTCAGAAGATTTAAAGGATAAGTTCACTTTTTAGTTCACAATTTACTCTCCTCCTCGTCATCCAAGATGATGTCTTTCTTTCTTTCTTCCATTGTAAATGGGATTGAGTTTGAACAGTTGAATACGCCTGATGAAGGTCGTGAGACCCAAATGTTGCTATTAAAACTGTGCGGGAGATCCTTGTTATTTTTAGATTTTTCCCCTACCCATTGGTCTTCTTCCCACGCTCCGCTCACCTCCAGGTGTAGCTTGAGATGGTGATTGCCAATTGATTGTTTCTTTCTTCAGTGGAAAAGAAATGCAGGTTTTTGAGGAAAACACTCCAGGATGTTCCTCCATATAGTGTCTTCAATGGGGTCCAACGGGTCGAAGGTCCAGATGTGAGTTTCAGTGCAGCTTCAAAGTGTCTTCACGATCCAGCCGAGGAATAAGAGTCTTATCTAGACAAACCAGCTGACATTTTAGAACAAAAATAAACATTTATATACGTTTAACCACAGATGCTGGTCTTGCACTAGTGATGCGACACACATTACGTTTGAAAGGTCACGCATGTTCTGGGTCAGAAATGTAGAGTAGGGCGAAACACTCTCATCTCAATTTCTCCTCCAACTTCAAAATCGTCTGACATCGTAGTTTTACCTTTTATTTATTTTGTAAAGGGCGTTTGACTGAGTCTTTGCACGTTCACTTAGTAAACACTGGGTCGGTTCTTACGCCTACATCACGCTTGACCTTTCAACCTTTCTAGTGGAAGACCAGCATTAGTGGTTAAAGTATATAAATGTTTATTTTGTTCTAAAATGTCAGCTGGTTTGTCTAGATAAGACTCTTATTCCTCGGCTGGATCGTGAAGACACTTTGAAGCTGCACTGAAACTCACATCTGGACCTTCGACCCGTTGGACCCCATTGAAGACACTATATGGAGGAACATCCTGGAGTGTTTTCCTCAAAAACCTTCATTTCTTTTCCACTGAAGAAAGAAAGACATGAACATCTTGAATGACGAGGAGGAGAGTAAATTATCAGGAAATTTTAATTCTGAAGTGAACTAAACCTTTAAGTCGCGATGAAATGGAAAGAGAGACAGATCATTTGTTTCGTATTGTGACATATATCTGAGTGAAGGGGATGATCAGAGAAGATCAAATGCAGGGCGGGGCTTGGTTCTGTTGGTGATTGGATGTTGAGATGTGGGCAGGGCTTGGTTCTGTTGGTGATTGGATGTTGAGATGTGGGCGTGGTTTGGTTCTGTTGGTGATTGGATTTTGAGATGTGGGTGTGGCCTGGTTCTGTTGGTGATTGGATGTTGAGATGTGGGTGTGACCTGGTTCTCTTGGTGATTGGATGTTGAGATTTCCAAGAGAAATGTCCATTGTTTGAGGATGCTTTGAAATAAATAAAACTGGTTGTGGTTTGGTTCTGTTGGTGATTGGATGTTGAGATGTGGGTGTGGTTTGGTTCTGTTGGTGATTGGATGTTGGGATGTGGGTGTGGCCTGGTTCTGTTGGTGATTGGATGTTGAGATGTGGGCGGGGCTTGGTTCTGTTGGTGATTGGATGTTGAGATGTGGTTTGGTTCTGTTGGTGATTGGATGTTGAGATGTGGGCGGGGCTTGGTTCTGTTGGTGATTGGATGTTGAGATGTGGGCGTGGTTTGGTTCTGTTGGTGATTGGATGTTGAGATGTGGGCGTGGCTTGGTTCTGTTGGTGATTGGATGTTGAGATGTGGGCGTGGCTTGGTTCTGTTGGTGATTGGATGTTGAGATGTGGGCGTGGCTCTCACCGTCCCCGAACAGGTTGTAGCCCTCGCAGCCCGGCGCGAGTTTATCCACCTGTCCACAGCATAGCCACTCGCCCTCCTGCCAGAACTGAGGGTGGAACTTGGCTGCGATCTGAGCGTTGTGCTTTATCTCTGAGGAACACACACACACAGTTGTCTGCACTGGAGGGGTGATGTGTGAACATTAAAGGGGACATATCATGAAAATCTGACTTTCTCCGTGTTTCAGTGCTATAATCGGTGCTTCTACCAACACAGAAAACGTGAAAAGTGAAACCCAGTAACTGTGTTCTGGTGAGCCTTTCTCTGCAAGCATGTAAAAAAATAAGCCGATCAGATTTCACTCTCCTTCTGACGAATGAAGAGGATCTTATTATAATATTACTGGCCCTTAATCTGAATGTTTACACACACCAGCCGACATTTGGTTTCACAAGAGACAACAGAGACCAGTTCTAACGCAATGATAAAGATCCAGCAAAGCCTGAAACTGTTCTGTGGTTGAGCACAGACGAGCACTGAACACTATTGACCAGAACATGTCACCGCTGTCTTATAAACACCTCAGGAACTGTGGACACTTGTGGAGAAGTTAAACATGATGATGAGATGATCAATGTAACTCCACAACAACTACAGAAATGTCTCCACTAACATTCAGAAACTCTTCCTGAGTCTCTCCGTGAGGCTGCACTCGCTACTGGTTATTCTGGGATTCTGGATGAGTGAGATTGGCCTGTTTGGTTATTGCCAGAGTTTCTGAATTTGACATGCTATAATAAATGATCTGGTAAACTATCCTGTCTGCAAATCCAAACTGATCAATGTGACTAGAAGACATTAAGATGTTACAAATATTAACATAATGAACTTATGTAAAGCTGCTTTTGAGACAAAGTGTGTGTGAAAAGAGATTGAAATGAAGGTGGTCTGGAACGATTATACACCACACACATCATGTTTAAAGACAAAAAAGTATTTTTAAATGATTGATTTTTTATATATTTGTTATTTGTGGCTCTTCGTTCCTCGACAGTGTGTTAGTTCTGCGTTCACTGTGGAAGTGTGACTGTTTCTTCAGTAGTTTCAGTGGTTTTGGGTCATGTAAATGCGAGAAATTATTAACATAGAGTACAGTCCTTAAATACATGTTGCTTATGAAGATCATAGACAATTAATGAAACACATGAGAATCTCACTGACCTTCCTTGATGTTCTGGACCCAAACGCTTCGACTCTCATTACTGGGAGCGAAAATATACAGCGTGGTGGAGTCATGAACGACCTGAAGAGAGAGAGAGAGAGGCTTGATCTGATGCGTCCGTGTCTCGTGCTTTAAAACAACACTGTTTTCCTAGAGGATAATGATCTAAAGAACCGTTTGTGGTTCCATGGATGTTAAAGATTCCTCATGGAACCAATAAAGAACCATTATATGAGAACTTAACTGAGATAGACGATGACATCACTGTTTTCTCCTCTCTATTTATAAATGAACTAAATTAATAACTTTTTTACAACAGAAATGAATCATCAGTGAACTTACTTAAGCTGGACTGTGACGCTATTCTCTTCTACAGACAAACTTTGTTGCATTATTTTCCTGTTATCTCTGTAAAGCTGCTTCAAAACAATCTGTGTTGTAAAAAGCTCTATTTAAATAAAGCTGACTTAGATAACCTTTATTTTTAAGAGTGAACTATAAGCATCTGGGGCCTGTACCGTGATGCTAGTTGAACAAACTCAGGGTTGCAAGATTAGTTTCGAGTTGACAAAACCAAACCAGTAAAAGTTGTGAAGTTAGTTTATAGTTGATGAAGGTATAGAGAGAATTGAACATTTAAGCTCACATGTAGTCATTTTATAGCTTAATCTATTGATTCTAAAGCGTATTTATATTTCCTTTATATATTTATTCATTTAAACTCTGCGTAATAATAATTGATGAACTAATATTGTACATGTGTGATCGATTAAGGGTATAATAATTACATAAATATGATCTAAATCCTACAAAATTATTATTCTAAATTAGCATTACTAAAAGCCAGACGATTTTGTCTTTAAAAATCATTTGCTGTGTAATGACCTTTAATTTGGAGTAGAAACAGGAGGAGTGACTTAATCGCATCATCAGACATGTGACACTTTGCTCACAGCTGATTGGTCCAAGTTCGGTTTGCAACCTCTCACCTGGAACATCACCTGACCCGGAGCAGGTTAGCCGTGGAGCGGTAGTTACTATGGCGATGAACACGCTAAAAGCCAAACCACTTTCATGGTGCCTAAAGCCCAGTGTTGGCGCAAACTAAACTGAAACACTGGCTATCCACCTAACCCGGCTTCATGGTATAGGCCCCTGATGTATACCAAATAAACTTGGTGCAGAAAAATGTTTCACTCAGAAATTTCTAGTAAATTTCACAAATATGGCAATTAACAAGTGAAATGTTGAAGTAGAAAGCCTGTTCTTGTAAGACATTCTCCAACGATAACTTCATGATAAAAATCTTTTGTTACAGCGTGTGTTTGCATCAGTTTTGATGTGTTGAGGTTGTAATAAAGACCTGGAAGGGGTATTTGTTCTGGCAGGGGATGATGGCGGTGCTGTTCTTCACGATCTCCACACACTTGATCCTCTGCAGTTCCACAGAGCCCTTCTTCAGCCTCTTCTGCAAAACACAACCCTCAATCACACTCAATAACCCTCAATCACACTCAATAACCCTCAATAACCCTCAATCACACTCAATAACCCTCAATCACACCCAATCACACTCAATAATCCTCAATAACCCTCAATCACACTCAATAACCCTCAATCACACTCAATAACACTCAATAATCCTCAATCACACTCAATAATCCTCAATAATCCTCAATAATCCTCAATAACCCTCAATAATCCTCAATAACCCTCAATCACACTCAATCCGTCCTTCGGATGAGACGTTAAACCGAGGTCCTGACTCTCTGTGGTCATTAAAAAATCCCAGGATGTCCTTCGAAAAAGAGTAGGGGTGTAACCCCGGCATCCTGGCCAAATTTGCCCCTTGGCCTCTGTCGATCATGGCCTCCTAATCATCCCCATATACTGATTGGCTTCATTACTGTCTCCTCTCCACCAGTAAACTGGTGTGTGGTGAGCGTTCTGGCGCAATATGGCTGCCGTCGCATCATCCAAGTGGATGCTGCACATTGGTGGTGGTTGAGGAGATTCCCCCCTTCTATTTAAAGCGCTTTGAGGTCTCAGAAAAAGCGCTATATAAATGTAACGAATTATTATTAATCACACTCAATAGCCTAATCCTCAATAACCCTCCATCACACTCAGTCACACTCAATAACACTCAATCACACTCAATAATCCTCAATCACACTCAATCACACTCAATAACCCTCAATAACCCTCAATAATCCTCAATAACCCTCAATAATCCTCTATCACACTCAATAACCCTCAATCACACTCAATAACCCTCAATCACACTCAATAACCCTCAATCACACTCAATAACCCTCAATAACCGTCAATAATCCTCAATAACCCTCAATAATCCTCAGTCACACTCTACAATCCTCAATAACCCTCAATCACACTCAATAACCCTCAATCACACTCAATAACCCTCAATCACACTCAATAACCCTCAATAACCCTCAAGAATCCTCAATAACCCTCAATCACACTCAATAACCCTCAATCACACTCAATAACCCTCAATAACCCTCAATAATCCTCAATAACCCTCAATAATCCTCAATCACACTCAATAATCCTCAGTCACACTCTATAATCCTCAATAACCCTCAATCACACTCAATAACCCTCAATCACACTCAATAACCCTCAATCATACTCAATAACCCTCAATAACACTCAATAACCCTCAATCACACTCAATAACCCTCAATCACACTCAATAACACTCAATAATCCTCAATCACACTCAATAATCCTCAATAATCCTCAATAATCCTCAATAACCCTCAATCACACTCAATCACACTCAATCCGTCCTTCGGATGAGACGTTAAACCGAGGTCCTGACTCTCTGTGGTCATTAAAAAATCCCAGGATGTCCTTCGAAAAAGAGTAGGGGTGTAACCCCGGCATCCTGGCCAAATTTGCCCCTTGGCCTCTGTCGATCATGGCCTCCTAATCATCCCCATATAGTGATTGGCTTCATTACTGTCTCCTCTCCACCAGTAAGCTGGTGTGTGGTGAGCGTTCTGGCGCAATATGGCTGCCGTCGCATCATCCAAGTGGATGCTGCACATTGGTGGTGGTTGAGGAGATTCCCCCCTTCTATTTAAAGCGCTTTGAGGTCTCAGAAAAAGCGCTATATAAATGTAACGAATTATTATTAATCACACTCAATAGCCTAATCCTCAATAACCCTCCATCACACTCAGTCACACTCAATAACACTCAATCACACTCAATAATCCTCAATCACACTCAATAACCGTCAATAATCCTCAATAACCCTCAATAATCCTCTATCACACTCAATAACCCTCAATCACACTCAATAACCCTCAATCACACTCAATAACCCTCAATAACCGTCAATAATCCTCAATAACCCTCAATAATCCTCAATCACACTCAATAATCCTCAGTCACACTCTACAATCCTCAATAACCCTCAATCACACTCAATAACCCTCAATCACACTCAATAACCCTCAATCACACTCAATAACCCTCAAGAATCCTCAATAACCCTCAATAACCCTCAATCACACTCAATAACCCTCAATCACACTCAATAACCCTCAATAACCCTCAATAACCCTCAATAATCCTCAATAACCCTCAATAATCCTCAATCACACTCTATAATCCTCAATAACCCTCAATCACACTCAATAACCCTCAATCACACTCAATAACCCTCAATCACACTCAATAATCCTCAATAACCCTCAATCATACTCAATAACCCTCAATAACACTCAATAACCCTCAATCACACTCAATAACCCTCAATCACACTCAATAACCCTCAATCAGACTCCACTCAGACTTGACTGAGACTCCACTCAGACTCCACTCAGAGTCCACTCAGACTCCACTCAGACTCAACTGAGACTCCACTCAGACTCCACTCACTCGACTCAGACTCGACTGAGACTCCACTCAGACTCCACTCAGAGTCCACTCAGACTTCGACTCACACTCACTCGACTGAGACTCCACTCAGACTCCACTCAGAGTCCACTCAGACTCCACTCAGACTCAACTCAGACTCCACTCAGACTTGACTGAGACTCAACTGAGACTCCACTCAGACTCCACTCACTCGACTCAGACTCGACTGAGACTCCACTCAGACTCCACTCAGAGTCCACTCAGACTTCGACTCACACTCACTCGACTCAGACTCGACTGAGACTCGACTCACACTCACTCGACTCAGACTCGACTGAGACTCGACTCACACTCACTCGACTCAGACTCGAATGAGACTCCACTCAGACTTCGACTCACACTCACTCGACTCAGACTCGACTGAGACTCCACTCAGACTCCGACTCACACTCACTCGACTCAGACTCGACTGAGACTCGACTCACACTCACTCGACTTATACTCGACAGTGATCAGGGCCTCGTTTATAACCGTTGCGTCGCACAAAGAGAGCCATACGCCACTTTAAATCTTCATTATGAATCCCAATCATAAATACAGTGCATGTTCACAATAACAGTTTAAATACATAAAAGCATGATTTAAACTATGTTTTACATCTAATATACACATTTAGATTAAATATGCCACTCTCATTAATGGAGTTAAGCACTTAAATTACAGGAAATCATTACAGAGAAGTTACAACATTTTCAATATTCGAATAAATAGAAATATTTGTAGTGAATGCGATGCTTTTGAACACTTTTCCTGTGGCGTGCTGTGTGTTAATGTTTGCTTAGCGCATGATAATGGAAATATTTACACGCAAATAATGATCAATAATGCACGCACTGTTTCCATTAAAAATATAAAGCAATTAAAAACACTATTTGGCAAGTGGAAAAGATGAGAAAAACGTTCTCTGAAATGTATTTTATACTATTTGGATAAAATAGTTGCAAGGATCGGCTACTAAATGATTTTTATCAATGTAATGTGATGCACATCCGTATCTCATATTCTCCTAATGTCTTGTACCGTTAAACATGGATCACGTGGATGAATATGCAAATGATAAGCAGATGAGGATATAGTAAACGAGGCGTTGTAAGCTCATATATGGTTGTTTCGGGGATGAGACGCATGTTCACAGTCTTCCTCTGACTGGGTTTATAAAAACATCATTTATACATCGTTCATGGAACGTTTTAGTTAGATGTTTGTCTGACGTTTGTTCAGAGAAGTAACGTTCCCATAACTAGGGATGCACCGATATGAAAATGTTGTCCGATACCAATAACCGATAATTCTTTATATTTGAAAGCCGATGACCGATATATTGGCTGATAAATCTAAATCCAATTATAATTTTTGAGAGCCTGATTACAAAAACAAAAGTCTCATCATTAAAAGCCACTTCCCAAACACACAATTATAAAGTTCTCATTATGATTTTATGAAGCCGATATGACAGAACATGTTGCACTGAACTGTATTTTCCAATCATATTTCAAGCAATTCAGAACAGTTGATCAGTGCGCATCTGAAGAGTCTCAGCTGAAGGAGATAATACATTATTTATCAGCTTTAATATATCGGCTAAATGTTATTATCGGGCCGATAATGACGACATTAGAAGTGAGCGTATATCAGCCGACACGGAGAGATCGTGCATCTCTACCCGTAACGTTTAAAGAATGATATGTTTCCTCTCATAACCCAAAAAACATTTTCAGAACATTTCGAAGGCCTTCATGTGTTGATATTATTAGTGAAGCGTTCTCTCACCTCGGCTCTGAGCTCATAGTACGTGAGTTTGCTCTTGGTGAGCACGAACACTCTCTCTTTATAGTTGAGCGGAGACGTTCGCTTCTTCTGCTGAGAACGTTTGATCAACGTTTCCTCCAGAATGGGTGTCAAGCTCATCTCTGAGGAACCTGAACGCCCAGAACTGCCATGGACCTGAGAAACACAAGCACATGTCGTGACCCGAGCCGGCTGGTTCAGGGACCACTGCACTGCTGTTCTCTGACCACAACACCGTCTCTGTGTCAAAGTGTTTACGGAAAACCTCAAACCAACAGAAGATGATCACTCAGAGCTTCAGTACAAACAACCTGATCAAGATCGCTCGACGTTCAGCTTTCAGACGGGAAGGGTTTGAGTCTCAGAGAACCAAGGTAAGCTTTGAGGCTCATCCTCATTTTCTGGCTCCAAAACACAGATAAAATGCAGTGGAATCAGATTTATGGAGAAGAGTCCCCTGGTGGACAGACTCGGATCGTGCATTCATGTTTATTAGTGCCCTCGATTAATCGCGTTCAAAATAAAAGTTTGTGTTTACAAAATATATGTGTGTGTACTGCATGCATACATGTTTAAGAAAATGTGTTATATAAGATATTTATGTTTATATAAATTATGAATAAATATACAGTATAAACAAGCAAATATTCTATATTACACAAACTTTTATTTTGGATCTGATTAATCGTTGCCCAGCACTCGTATTATTTTGATATGCTTATATTAAATCTGTTCGTTTCTCAAAGGACATGAATGAAGTTTTCCTGCAGCAGAATCTCTAACCCGTGTCTTTACAGAAAGGAGAATCATTCTGAAAGTGAGAAGTAAATAAAGGCTCTTTCTCGCCATAAAACAGAAGAATATTTCAGCGTTGAGACTCTAAACCTGCCCGTTATAAACCGAATGTGAACTTTGAGCGATCTTGATATTGAGCTTTCCGTCATTTGTTGTGTAATAAATACAGCTCGGGTTAAATCAAGTACAATTGCAATATATCAATAGCCTAGAAATACCCAATGAAAATTGTGGAAATAAAAAAAAATAATCAAGCAAATAACTTTCCAAAACTTGGATCACTTTAGTCCGACTGTCTCAACATGTCCAAGAATGATTATAGAAATGAGTTCACATTTACATTCATTTCACAGAACTAACTTCTCGATCTACTTCAAAATCAGTACTAAATACATATATCAGATATTGACTTCATGAATCAACGAACAGCATGACAAACCTTTAGATGTACTATGAAACATTAATCGCAAATGCAGATGTTTGTTTGTTTTGATTAATTGATTGTTGAACAGAAACTCAATGACCGCAGACGAACTATAATTTCACAAAGAACTTTCATTTTCACTTCCAAACTCCAGTGAAGGTCATAAACAGAGACGATGTTTTATTTGACAGATTGACTCGAGCTCTGTCCAATAAACGAATTAACATTAAAACATTTCTTACCTCCGGGACGTTTTCCGCGTATGTGTGTGTGTGCGAGAGAGAGAGAGAGACAGAGAGAGAGAGAGAGAGAGAGAGAGAGAGAGAGAGTGTGTGTGTGTGTGTGTGTGTGTGTGTGTGGGGAGAGAGAGAGAGAGAGAGAGAGAGAGAGAGAGAGAGAGAGAGAGAGAGAGAGAGAGAGAGAGAGTGTGTGTGTGTGTGTGTGTGTGTGTGTGTGTGTGTGTGTGTGTGTGTGTGTCTGCGGTTAGAGATCAGGAAGCATGAATCAAGGAAGTCCAGAAGTCTGTTTATTCATGTTCATGTTCATGAAATAGCGCATATGAAAAATGATTCTTCCGTTTTTTGGAGTTTTTGAACGTCGTCGTTTCACCTGCCAATTGATATATTTAATTTGACTGTTTGTTGATGTTTGCACACAGATAACGTCACATGTTCTTGTGTGTGTGTGTGTGTGTGTGTGTGTGTGTGTGTGTGTGTGTGTGTGTGTGTGTGTGTGTGTGTGGTGTTTACCCTAGTTGTTACATGAAATGATTTGAGTAGATGTTCAACATGTTTGTACAGTGATTTCTGTTTCTTCTAAATCTGCATATTCTTCCTCTTTGTGTTTCTAATGGTTGCCAAACCCACCAGTGCCGCATTTCGCCATCTACTGGACTGGCATTTTTTTTTTTTTTTTTTTAAATCTTTCAGACTTTTAAATAATTGAATAAGAGTAGGCCTATTTGTAATGTAAACGTTCACTGCACTACGTGTGTGTGTGTGTGGGGGGGGGGGGGGGGGGCAGAATTATAACGAACTGAAATTACGGCGGAAATAAATGTTATTTGACCTCCAAATGGAAGTTTGTTGAAATGATGGCTTGACGAAAACGTTTCTGTAAATTTAGAGACGTTGAAAATATACAATAGCCTACACTCTTAAACAATTAATGAAACTACAATACTACTATTGCTACTATACTAATATAAGCGTATCCCTTTGCAGTGACCAGACACACAGATCAGGGTGGAAGGATAACATTTGCTGTTGAACAATCAATTAAGCTTCCTTTCATTTTTTAAAATCCAATTTCATGTCTGGAATTGAAAATATGCTATAATTTACATGATTCATGTTATTCATAATAAGGGTGAATGTGTGGATATTTTATAATATAATTTGCAAAAAGGTTAAATTGATTACAACTGCAGTTTGTCACATTCAGTTTAATTTTCCTGGACAGACAGAGGACAGGATAAGAGATAGATGAGCCCGTCAGGATTTACCTCAGTCCTTCACACGGAAATGTAAAATATTGATTCCCAGCGCGAGTTTTTTAAAAGGTGTTTTATTTCCGAACGGTTCTCCTGTCACGTGACAAGCGCTGTCGTACAGATATACTGCTTTGATTTTGTTTTTCCTTTTTATTGAAAATGTTCACAAACTTGTTGGCAATGTCATTCTAATATTACCTTTCTCAAATACGTGCAAGTAAATATGTTTTGTCGTTTAAAAACCTTTAAAATGATCATGTTAGTTGATCTCAACCAGAGCTGAGCCCGTGTCCAGGAACCGGCTGAAGGAACCATCTTTATCGCCATTAACACTAACACAAATCTTCTATTCTATATAGATTATCTAAAAAAAAAAATTTTTTTTTTAAATGTTAGTTTAACTGCTTTTATTGTTCTCATTTGTAAGTCGTTTTGGATAAAAGCCTCTGCTAAATGAATCAGAGAGTCGCATCTGTCGGATTTACAACACGTAAATTCATCCACTTCTCCCGAAAATAGGCCTACAAGGAAAGTAAGTGGGAGAAGAATAGACGTTAATATAGACGTATAATACTTTATTTAGTAATATAAACTTTATATAGTTATACCTAATGTGTATCTGATATGAATAAAAAAACACCTCGTCAATTTGTAATTGAATGGATTGTTATTGTCGCTTCCTTAGACAGCAGTGTGTATGTTACAAACTATAAATGTATTGTTTTGCCAGTACTTATGTTTATTGTCTGAAATCTAAAATAAACATGATGTGGTTGAAACACTGAATATGTGCTGAGCACTGAAGGGAGAGCACATGAGTTTAGCAGTTGATCACGTGATGCACTGAACACTCTCATAAGTCAAGTCACCTTTATTATACAGCACTTTTTACAATACAGATTGTATCAAAGCAACTTCACAGTGATAACATGAAAATAATACAACAAAGTTTGTTTCTAGTAGAAAATGTGCGTCATCGTCCACCCATAATAAGGCAGATCAATAACATTGTTGAATATTAAATGTCCCCAACTAAGCAAGCCAAGCCAAGGCGACAGTGGAGGAACCAGAACTCCATCAGTGACAGACTGGAGGAAAACCCTTGTGAGAACCCAGACTCAGTCTCTCAGTCTCTCAGTTCTCCTCTGGCCAACCAGCGAACAGTGTTCTGGCACTTCAGGGATGAGTCGTGGACGTGTGTGTGTGTGTGTGTGCAGGCGCAGGTCCTCCATCTGATCTGGAGTGTGTGTGTGTGTGTGTGTGTATGTGTGTGTGCGTGTGTGAGTGTGTGAGCCGTGTGTGAGTGTGTGAGCCGTGTGTGAGCCGTGTGTGAGCCGTGTGTGAGTGTGTGTGTGTGTGTGAGTGAGTGTGTGAGCCGTGTGTGAGCCGTGTGTGAGTGTGTGTGTGAGTGTGTGTGTGAGTGTGTGAGTGAGTGTGTGAGCCGTGTGTGAGTGTGTGTGTGTGTGTGTGTGTGTGTGAGTGTGTGTGTGAGCCGTGTGTGAGCTGTGTGTGAGTGTGTGAGCCGTGTGTGAGCCGTGTGTGAGTGTGTGAGCCGTGTGTGAGCCGTGTGTGAGTGTGTGTGTGTGTGTGAGTGAGTGTGTGAGCCGTGTGTGAGCCGTGTGTGAGTGTGTGTGTGAGTGTGTGAGTGAGTGTGTGAGCCGTGTGTGAGTGTGTGTGTGTGTGTGTGAGTGTGTGTGTGAGTGTGTGTGTGAGCCGTGTGTGAGCCGTGTGTGAGTGTGTGAGCCGTGTGTGAGCCAGTTCATACTGTACATCTGTTCCCGTGGGAGTTCTAGTGGAGCTGGATGAAGTGTGTGTGTGGTCACAAATATTATTCTTTTTAGATTAATGTGCTAATTATGCAGTTATGATAGTAAAGGGGTGTTGGATCTCATAAGTGTGTGTGTGTGTGTGTGTGTGTGTGTGTGTGTGTGAGTGTCATTGTCTTCATTCTCTTTCGTGATGTGACATCCTGTAGCGGAAGGACTGTGTGAGTGTGTGTGTGTGTGTGTGTGAACTACGTCACCTTTTCCTCCACTCTCATGTTCAAAGTTCTCACACACACACACACACACACACACACACATGCCATGCTGAGTCTGCTGTATCAGACGCGATTGACAGATTCACTGCGGTAAAATGATTCACTCCAGTGAGTACGAGAACATTTCACATAATAATAATATTATTAACAGACGAATGATGCTGCACTGAAAGTGTGTGTGTGTGTTTGTGTGTGTGTGTGTGTGTGTGTGTGTGTGTGTGTGTGTGTGTGTGTGTTTATGTTGTGCTTTTCACATTATGTATACGGATCGAACAGCTGTACAAATAACATGTATATTCAGTGGGTCAGTGTCTGGAAGAGAGGGAAGAATACGAGTGTTGTAACGGAGGATGATCTCCGTTCACCAACAGACACACGTAACATTTCACTGGTTTCACTGGTTTCACTGGGAACGCTAAACGGTTACACTTTATTTGAAGGTGTCATTGTTACAGTGTAATTATATATTTAAGTACTGAGTAATATTAATTAACTACATGTACTTACTATAGGGTTAGGGTTTGGTTGAGGGTTAGTTCATGTAATTATGCATAATTTATAGTTATTACTATGGTAACTACATGTAACATATGTGACAATGACACACAAAAAAAGTGTTACCCATTAAACACATGATTCTGGCATCACTTGCTCCGTGAACCTGGATATCTTTCTCCTTCTCGTCCGAGTTCTTCAACATATCTTCATGAACAACATGTTCTTAAACTCTAGTTAACTAATGAACAAGTCTAAATATCTGAATCCCAGCTAACAAAAATACAGTCCAAGAATGTTTTTCTAATATTCCCTTTAAGTTATGAATTTATTTATTTTCTGAACATTCAAAACGTCAAGTTTTTATAATGTTTTAAAAATGTTTTATCTTGGTAATGTGAACGTTAGGGAACGTTGATCATTCTTCTAACATTATGGGAACGTTACTTTTGAAAGTTCTGAAACGAGTAGAAACATTTAAAAAACGTCCAACTAAAACATCTTAGAAAAAAACGCTCCATGAATAATGTTTTTGCACTAAAGTTTTGAGAACATTATTAAAGACCAGATAACTCTGAACGAATGTTAGTGTTACTGAAGAACGTTTGTTCATAACTCTGAGGGAACCTTGACTCAACCGTTCCCGTCGGCTGGGATGTTCCTGAGCTCCTGATCTTTACAGGCAAACCAAACATTATTCACACACCAGAGATCATTGTTTCACTAGTGTGATCAGGACACTATAGTTCATTTCTGTAAGTGAGGAGAGCAAAATAAAGTAAACTGTGACATATTATACCCACATATTCTTCACACAGAGACTACCAGTGACATTTGGCACCAGAAATGATTGGGACACTTTGAGCTGATCATGTTTTGCTGAAGTGTGTTTTCTTTAATTGCTAATGCTCTTTTTACACACAGACTGAACAAAATGAAGCATTGCTTGGTGATTGGTTGAGCTAAACTGGTATTATCTAATTGTGTAGTTAAATTTAACAGCTGACAGATATTCAACATAATTCATGTGTGAGACAGTCTAACAGAAGGACGGACAAAACCAGTCAAATATCAACTGAGTTCTGCTCATATTTTATTACCGTTTTCTAAACTATAGTGAATAAACTGATGATGTGAGGAATGTTGAAGGAGTCTGAATAAAATTTAGGTTTGACTGGGTGTGTTTGACAGAGATTTATTAATGAAAGTTGTTATGGCACTTTTACTGCGTTTGAGTTTTAGTTGTGTTCTGAGTGTTTTGTATGGTGTGTGTGTGTGTGTGTGTGTGAGACCCAGATTCTCTCTCCTCCACTGTTTCCCATCCACACGCTCCTCGTCTTCTCTCCTCAGAGCAGGGTTTCTTCACGGTGTGTGTTGGGTGGTTTAGCTGGCGTCCGGAGCTGATGACGCTCTCGCTGGTCTCTTCACCTTCTTGTTGACAGGAAGACTGTGGTTTGAGCAGATGGTCATTGCAGCGCAGCTTCACACGCTTGATCTCGAGAAACGTCTTCTCTTACACACAGATCCGCCAACATGATGAAGAAGCTTCTAATGAATCTTTTCCAGCACAAATATCTAAACATTCTCAAAATGTTACGTTTTGTTTTTTTAAGAATTTTTCACTTCATCGGAATCGTACGAAACTTGGT
Source organism: Leuciscus idus (assembly GCA_021554675.1). Lineage (NCBI taxonomy): Eukaryota > Metazoa > Chordata > Actinopteri > Cypriniformes > Leuciscidae > Leuciscus > Leuciscus idus. The sequence goes on along the minus strand of CM038640.1, from coordinate 35,212,232 downwards.
AAATGTTTACATTTACATTTACATTTAGTCATTTAGCAGACGCCTTTATCCAAAGCGACTTACAAATTAGGACTAATATAAGCGAGTCATCATAAAGAGGCAAAAAACAACAACAACACAAGAAGTGCTCAAAATACGAAGTTCAGGTATTATTCAGAGTAGTATAAGCCTGATAAGTGATGTTTCAAAGGAAAAAAAACATCGTGGTTTTTTTTATTTTTATTTTTTTTTATTTTTTTTTTATGAGGTTAAGTGCTCACGGAAGAGATGGGTTTTTAGCTGTTTTTTGAATGTTGTCAGGGATTCTGCATTCAGCGTTCCACCAGCATGGAACTGTGAATGAGAATGTTCTGGAAAGTGATTTTGTGGCTTTCTGTGATGGAACCACGAGACGTCGCTCGTTGACCGATCGTAGGTGTCTGGTAGGGATGTAGACTCGTAGGAGTGAGTGAAAGTAGGAGGGAGCTGAGCCTGTGATGGATCTGTAAGCAAGCGTCAATGCCTTGAACTTGATGTGAGCAGCGAGAGGTAGCCAGTGCAGAGAGATGAACAGAGGAGTGACGTGGGCCCTTTTGGGCACTTGCTGTGTGAACACACAATAAATCATGGACATGATTGGAACAGGTTTAATGGTCCTGTAAAAACAGCCACACTTGAGCTCCTCGCGGACAATAATGAGCGCATTGGAAATGAATGAGAGAGTTTCCTCTAGTGGAAGCGTGCGGTACTGCAGCCGAACACACTCTCACTGAAAGATCATTTACTGAGATATCAACCTCACATTTGGAACACAATTTGTTTAGATTTATGGCTTTGATTTTCTTAGTTTTAGAGAAAAAATTTATTTTGAAAATATATATTTCATATAAAAATTCAAATAGTATTTTTTGTGCATTTTCCATAATAATACACATAAAAGTCATAAAATTCAAGTTCACTTTTTAAAAGTTTTTTCACTTTAGCAATAATCTGCCAAGTGTCGTCTTTGAACAGAGATCAAACTTCAGTCTGTCGCTCTAAACTTAAAGCATTCAAGATTTACCAGTTTAAGTTGAAAATTCTATGTTAGGTCTATGCTTAAAAAGTGTATAAATGGATTCAAAATACAGTGTAAATATAATTTAGTATTAAAAAAAAATCCCCTAAAATACTAAATATTAAATAAAAAACATTGTTAAACTAAAATATAGTACAAACATTTATTTGACAAAAAAAAAACCCGAAACAATTCGTTCACTTTTGACCAACACGTGAAGAACACCAGAGAGTTAAATCCAGATACGTTACCTGGAGAAGAAGCTAAATTAAGTCGTTCTTAAAACAAGAGCAGATATCTGCCGATGGGGTCAGGAGAATAATGTCCTCCACCTTCCTCAGCTCTGTGTTTCTCTCCTCCAGATCAGTCCATCCACTCCATCTTCTGCTGCTGCTGCTGTGCTCTACAGACCAGGTACCCGGGTCAGAGGTCAGAGGTCAAACCGCTGACCCCCTGCTCAGTCATGTCACGCTCTCTTCTCCCGCCACGTGACATTAGTGTGATGTTAGGGCTGGATATGAGTGAGATCTGATCACAGGCGCCTCTTTGAGGTTTTAAGGATACAGTAATTCATCTGTAGTTTCATCTTACAGAAGCACTTCAGTTTAATGATGTGCAAAATGCAGACTTTTTTGAAAACATGCCGTTTAATTATTCATTCATTCATTCACTTTCTTACATGCATCTGATGGTCAACAACAAATCATTATATTTTAATATTCCATTCTTTTTAATATTCTGGAGTTCATTTCTTGTTCTCCTGTTTGATACGCCTCTGTGAAGTTTTGCTCTGCAAACAATCATATTCTTCCTCAGGATTTGGGAAGCAATAATGGGATAAAAAATCATCTTGTTTTTTATTTTGAATTTGATTATTTATTTGATAAATCAATTTATTTGATTTGTTAGATAATTGTCGGAAAACAACACAAAAAAAACTGAGAATCTAAAAGTAACGAGAAGCACATCCGCCTTGAGTTTAGTGTGGCGATGAGGAGAGCGTGAGAGTTTGCAGCGCTGCATACGTGTGAATAAAGAGCATCTTCTTCTCAAAGGTGTGTGAGCCAGTAATGCTCTCTCTCTCTCTCTCTCTCTCTCTCTCTCTCTCTCTCTCTCTCTCAGTAGCAGCACTCGTGTGGACATGAACACCAACAGATATGAGGAATCCGTCCGTAAGGTGAACAAGCGCTCCTACATCCGGTCGTTCATGCATTGATTGGTTGGTTCACTCTGTGATGATCCTCTTCTGGTGTCTCAGACTCAGCGGTCTCAGAAGAAGCTGCCTCCGTCTCCTCCTGAGGATGATGATAGCGGAGTGATGAAGGTGGTGGCCATGTACGACTTCACCGCCAGAGAGAGTTCAGACCTGACGCTCCATCATGGAGAAACATACATCATCCTTCACAAACAAGACCAGCTGTGGTGGAGAGCCAAAGACAAAGACGGGTCAGTGTGTGTGAGTGTGTGTGTGTGTGTGTGTGTGTGTGTGTGTGTGTGTGTGTGTGTGAGTGAGTGTGAGTGTGTGTGAGTGTGTGTAAGTGTGTGAGTGTGTGTGAGTGTGTGTGTGTGTGTGTGTGTGTGTGTGTGAGTGTGTGAGCGTGTGAGTGTGTGTGTGTGTGTGAGCGTGTGAGTGTGTGTGAGTGAGTGTGTGTGTGTGTGTGTGTGTGTGTGTGTGTGAGTGAGTGTGTGTGAGTGTGAGTGAGTGTGAGTGTGTGAGCGTGTGAGTGAGTGTGTGTGTGTGTGTGTGTGTGTGTGTGTGAGTGTGTGTGTGTGTGTGTGTGTGTGTGTGTGTGTGAGTGTGTGTGAGTGAGTGAGTGTGTGTGTGTGTGTGTGTGTGTGTGTGTGTGTGTAAGTGAGCGTGTGTGTGTGTGTGTGTGTGTGTGTGTGTGTGTGTGTAAGTGAGTGTGTGTGAGTGTGTGTGTGAGTGTGTTTCTTTAGTTCAGACATGTTGATTTCTGCTCATTCTCTTTCAGGAACAAGGGCTTCATTCCCAGTAACTATGTTACAGAGACTGGAACTATAGAGGCCAACGAGTGAGTATCGAACCATCAGAATCTTCTCCAGGGGCCGTATTCACGAAACATCTTTAGGCTAAAGCTCCTAACTTGCCCATTTAGGAGACACTCTTAAAAATAATGTCTTAGTCCTGACTGTGACAAGTCCATGACAAGATATTTGCCCTAAGAGTATTTCACAAAGTATTTTAGTGCTAAAACCAGCTCCTAAATCTGTGCAAAGTTAGGAGTAGTCAAGAGGACTACTAAGTCACTAAGACAAAATTACAAACAATACTAAAATGTCTGTTGCCGGCAATCCGCCCAAAGACTGGGATAGGGTTAGGGTGAACCATAACCTGAGGGATTGAGGGGTTCAAGAGGATCAAGGCGATCGAAGAGATCGAGGAGATCGATGAGTTTAAGAGGATCGAGGGGATCAAGGGATGCGAGGGGATCGAGGAGATTGAGGGGATCGAGGAGATTGAGGAGATTGAGGAGATTGAGGGGATTGAGGAGATTGAGGGGATTGAGGAGATTGAGGGGATCGAGGAGATTGAGGAGATTGAGGAGATTGAGG
>CM038640.1:35163622-35203622 GCA_021554675.1 Leuciscus idus | reverse complement strand
CCATTAGGTCTAGTCAAGTCAAGTTTATTTGTATAGCGCTTTTCACAATACAGATTGTATCAAAGCAGCTTCACAGTATTAAATTAAAATAATACAACAAAGTTTGTTTCAAGAGGAATTTATTGATTGATAAAATTAAATTAAATATCCCCAAAATATCCCCAACTGAGCAAGCCAAAGGCAACAGTGGCAAGGAACCGAAAAACTCCATCAAGTGACCTAATGGTGTCCTAAAACTCCATCAGGTGACCTAATGGAGAAAAAAAAACCTTGGGAGAACCCAGGCTCAGTCGGGGGCCAGTTCTCCTCTGGCATTTATGAGCTAGAGGCCGGATTGTAGTTTGAACTGTAGGATTATATGAATGCCTGGCTGAAGAGATGCGACTTTAATCTAGTTTTAAACTGGGAGAGCGAGTCTGAGCAACGAACAGTATCAGGAAGACTATTCCAGAGTTTTGGAGCCAAATGTGAAAATGCTCTCCCTCCTTTGGTGGTTCTGGATATCCTAGGTATGACCAAAAGCCTTGAATTTAGTGATCTTAAAGAGCGCGATGGATTATAGGGCGATAGAAGATCCGTTAAATAGACTGGAGCTAAGCCGTTTAGGGCTTTATAAGTCAGTAGCAATACCTTGTAATTAATACGGAACTTTATAGGTAACCAATGCAGTGATGATAAAATCGGTGTTATATGATCATATTTTCTTGATCTCGTAAGAACTCTAGCGGCGGCATTTTGGACTAACTGTAGCTTGTTTACTGAGGATGCAGGACAACCAGCTAATAAAGCATTACAGTAATCCAGTCTCGAGGTCATGAATGCATGAACTAACTTTTCTGCATCAGAAACTGATAGCATATTACGTAGCTTAGCAATGTTTCTAAGGTGGAAAAAGGCTGTTTTTGTAACATATGAAATATGATTTTCAAAAGACAGGTTGCAATCGAGTATAACACCCAGGTCTTTTACTGTAGAGGATAAAGTAACAGGACATCTTATGATGTTAAAGTTGTATTGTGCGAGGTTTTGTGGGCGGTTTTTTGAACCGATAAGTATTACCTCTGTCTTGTCTGGATTTAATAAAAGAAAATGACGCGTCATCCAATCTTTTATATCTTTAACACACTCTGTCAATTTGGAAAATTTAGCGTTTTCATCCGGCCGTGATGAAATATTTATTTGAGTGTCATCAGCATAACAATGGAAACTAATTCCATGTTTCCTTATAATATTTCCAAGTGGCATCATATATATTGAAAATAACAGAGGGCCTAATACAGATCCCTGCGGCACTCCATAGAGTGGATGTTTCTACTTGAATGAAAAAACTAATTTGTTTGAATATTACGCTATATTTAATTTACACTTTGTTACAAGTTACCGTATTCCATTTGCTAACCTTTTGTTGCGTGTTCGCGTAGGTCACTTTCATGTTTTCGAGAGATGTGTCTTTTGAGATTCCAAAATGAATCTTTGCTGACTGAAACGATTTCTGCACATTCGTTTTCTTGTACCACATTATCATTGTTAGTTTTATATTAATAGTAGCCTACACCTGTATGACTTCTCATTTTCCTTTTTGAAGTAGCCTACTTTTTGAACTCCATTATCGAGCCGAGTTTTGACTGAAAATAGTCTACTGTTGATGACTGTGAAAGACAGATGGATCCTGGTTTAGGTTTGACTGAGCATGCTTCAGACTCGTGGTGTGAACTGAGCGAAATTGGAGCGAAAAATAAGGCGACGCTCCGTCCTTTTAAAAATGCCGCTCTGCGCTCTGTCCAAGATCCGCCCGCTCCCGCTCCCCGCTCCACTCCGCTCACATGCTCTGACGGTAAGTGTGTGAAATGTCTCGGCTTATCACATGCTCGCCAGGCTTTTTTTGGTGCATGTAGCTGCAAGTCTTGTGAGAATTTTAGGCTTAAAACTGTCCACGCGAGGCTTGCTTTGATAAGGATCCGCCCGCTCTCCCCCGACGGTCTGCTGTCAGTGATGCAGACGAGGCCCTTCATGAAGCCGAGGCCTGGGGATCGGACGTCAAGCTCGAGGCGTTAGAGAGCGAGCAGGCCTGCTATTCCCTCTCTCACTCTCTCTCGCCCGAGTCTCCGGTGGAGTTTCTCCATGATTATTTATGCCCCAGTCCAGAGGCACGCGATGCTGTTTCCTTTGGACTGGAGGATATTTTCTTCCCCGTGGCATCAGCTTCTGAGGATCTCGGGGCCGCGGCCGATGCTCCCCCCCCAGTGGCCAGGAAGGGTTAGGGTTAGGATTAGAACTTAGGAACTGCCCGGTCGGTTCAGTGCTGGAATTCCTGCAGGATAAGTTTGTTGCTGGAGCGGCTGCAACAACCTTGAGAGTTTATGTCACGGCTATCGCCACCAATCAGGATTCAGACGAGGTCCCCCTAGGTAGACACCGTCCGGTCTCTTCATTTATGCGTGGAGTTAGACGCTTGAGCCCTCCACGTCCTATTAGTGTCCCCACCTGGGATTTATCGGTTGTTTTGGAAGGACTATTGGAGCCTTCTGCTTTTATTAGCATTGGCCTCTCTCAAGCGCGTAGGGGAACTGCAGGCTCTTTCTGTGAGTGAGCCTTGCATGGAGTTTGCCCCGGGTCTTGTGAAGGTGTTTCTATGACCCAGTTCCAATGACCTACACTGCAAAAAATTATGTTCTTCCTCAGTGTTTCTGTCTTTTTTTCCCAGCACAAACATCTAATCCTCCTTCACTCCTCCGGCAGGTACGTGCTGGACAACCAGTACACCAGCTCCATGGGCTCCAGGTTCCCCGTCAAATGGTCTCCGCCTGAAGTCCTACACTTCAACAAGTACAGCAGCAAGTCAGATGTCTGGTCCTTCGGTGAGGCATAGGGTCAAAGGTTGTGTATGTTGTGGCTGTGTGTGTGTTATCCAGGTGTTGAGCATGTGTGTGTGTGTGTGAGCAGGTGTGCTGGTGTGGGAGGTGTTCGTGTTGTGGCTATGTGTGTGTTATCCAGGTGTTGAGCATGTGTGTGTGTGTGTGAGCAGGTGTGCTGGTGTGGGAGGTGTTCGTGTTGTGGCTATGTGTGTGTTATCCAGGTGTTGAGCATGTATGTGTGTGTGAGAGCAGGTGTGCTGGTGTGGGAGGTGTTCGTGTTGTGGCTATGTGTGTGTTATCCAGGTGTTGAGCACGTGTGTGTGTGTGAGCAGGTGTGCTGGTGTGGGAGGTGTTCGTGTTGTGGCTATGTGTGTGTTATCCAGGTGTTGAGCACGTGTGTGTGTGTGAGCAGGTGTGCTGGTGTGGGAGGTGTTCTCAGAGGGCCGGAGCCCGTTTGAGAACCGCTCGAATGTGGAGGTGGTGGAGGAGGTGACGCAGGGCGGGCGTCTGTACAGGCCTCACCGCGCGTCAGGAAACATCTACAACATCATGTACCGCTGCTGGCACGAGGTTAGACACACACACACACACACTTCCTTACGGCTGGAATACACCACACCCGATGGACTCAGACTTCAGATTGTGATTCTATTCAGCTGGAGGAGATCAGACATGTTTGATACTCTCAGTTTGATGCCAAGTGTTTTAGGGTGTATTCACACCTGTCTTGTTTGGTTCGATTGAATCAAACTCAAGTTGGTTTCCACCCTTAGGGTTAGGGTTAGGGTTAGGGTTAGGGTTAGGGTTAGGGTTAGGGCAGGTGTGAATACAGCAATCGCACTCGGACCAAACACCTGTACCGAGACCCAGCTGTAGAGGTGGTCTCAGTCCGGTTCCAAACCAACTCTGGTACGGTTTGTTTAAGGTGTGAACATGACCCGACCCAATTGCAGAAAACACTGGGGGTGCTGGGAAAAAATCGATGCATATATATATATATATATATAAATCGTGATTCTATCTTCTAACGATTCAAATCGATTCACAAATTTCAAAAATCTATTTTCAAAAGTGTTACACTTCGTTAACTTCGCAGTTCTACTTACAGTTACTTAAAGTTTTTGACGTTAATCACAATAAGCCATGAACAAGGACTCAATGCGGGGTTGCGCTGACGGACACACAGATGAAGTACACACACAGATGAGCCTCTCATCAGTTCTCCATCACAGCTACACACACACTAGTGTCAGATGCACATCGTGTGGACTGTGGAGTGTTCGATGCAAGCAGAGTCTGTTATGTCCTACGTGAAAACAAATGGGAGAAAATCAGATGTGTATCAGTATATTAGATCCATGCATTCACTCTTAAAGGGACAGCAGCCTCATAAACTGTTGCCATACGTTTCATTAATGCTAATAAAAAACACTCACTGCTTTTGAAAAACACTTTTTTATTATTATTAGTAATTAATTTATATTTAATTAATTCAGTGAAGACTATACAGTGTTTTATTTTGACAATTTCGGTAGTATTTCTTACTACGTTTAATAAACCTATGCTACTGTACCTGAGAAACATAACATTTATTTAATTTGTATATTTTTCTGTAATATTTGTCCTATTGTTTGTGATTTTCTTCTTTGTTCCTATGTTTAACATAAAAAATAAAATAAAATTGCCGGCCTTGCACACGTTCACATTTAATTAAGTAGGATTTTCCTATCCGAGAATCGATTTCAAATCGGATTGTGACCTCAAGAACCGAATCGTGAGGTAGGCTACCCAAAGATTACTACCCCTAATGATTAGCCTGTTTTTGCACTTTCTGCTTTTCCCTGCTTGAGAATGTCTGTCCAGTGAACGGATGACCTTAGCACACGTGTGGTTCTGTTTACACATTTTGGTTCTCTTGTAAAAAGGGCAGTGTGAAAGCGAACCACACCAAACTAACAAAATCAACATTGTATTTGGTCCGGACCAAAGCAAGTGAGCTAGCGGACGTTCCTGATGTGAATACACCCTTAATGCTTCTAAAGTGGTGTTGTGTGTTCCAGCTGCATCTGTCCATCGCTGACATCATCAGCACTCTGAATAATTAATCTAGTACTGTGTGTGTGTGTGTGTGTGTGTGTGTGTGTGTGTGTGTGTGTGTGTGTGTGTGTGTGTGTGTGTTTGTGTGTGTGTGTGTGTGTGTGTGTGTGTGTGTGTGTTTCTTGTTTTCAGAGACCTCACGGACGACCATGTTTCTCTGAGCTACTGCAGGATATCAGACAGATCACTGAAGAGGAGACCGAGACATAAACACACACACTCATTTCGCTCACACGCACACACATATAAACACACACACACACACACACACACACACATATAAACACTCACACACTCATCTCGCTCACATGCACACGTATAAACACACACACTCATCTCACTCACACACACACACACACACACACACAAACACACACACACGAACATGTGTGATTAACTGACATCAGCAGTGAGATATTGAGACGTTTGTGTCACACTGTAAATGTTCAGCTTCATGTCTGTAAGGTCACATCAGTAGAGATGCTGTTCAATGTATGAAACAAATTGCTTAATAAACATACTGAACCTTTTTTATTAAAACATTAGAATGCAGAACGTTTTCTGTGAGGTTGTGTGTGTGTGTGTGTGTGTGTGTGTGTGTGTGTGTGTGTGTGTGTGTGTGTGTGACCGGTCTGCAGCTGACCGCTGTTACATGTTTCTCTCTCTCTCTGCGTTGTGTAGGAGGACCAGGACACCATTACTGTGGATCAACATCAATAAAGTTGATAAATCACTTGTGGGCATTTCATGACACTCACCGGTATGATACAACACTAGTTAGTTGATTAATGGCTCAAAACCCTGCTAATATCATACGGCCCACACGACATATCTTCACATTCTTAATCCACTCACGCATATAACATACAACAGAACACACTATACAGTCTCTGTACTGTTTACAAGATGATATTAAATCAGTTTACACACTTTGCAAACTTAATTTGCTCATAAATGGAAGAGCTCTGGGAAACGCTTACCTCTCCTCAGCGTACAGCGAACTGGAGAGAGAACTCGTGTGAAAGGGAACTGGAGAGAGAACGCGTGTGCAAAGGGAAGAGAACGCGTGTGCAAAGGGAACCGGAGAGAGAACGCGTGTGCAAAGGGAACCAGAGAGAGAACGCGAGTGCAAAGGAACTGGAGAGAGAACGCGTGTGCAAAGGGAACCGGAGAGAGAACTCGTACCAGAGAGAGAACGCGTGTGCAAAGGGAACCGGAGAGAGAACGCGTGTGCAAAGGAAAATGGAGAGAGAACTCGTGTGCAAAGGGAACTGGAGAGAGAACGCGTGTGCAAAGGGAAGAGAACGCGTGTGCAAAGGGAACCGGAGAGAGAACGCGTGTGCAAAGGGAACCGGAGAGAGAACGCGTGTGCAAAGGGAACCGGAGAGAGAACGCGTGTGCAAAGGGAACCAGAGAGAGAACGCGTGTGCAAAGGAACTGGAGAGAGAACGCGTGTGCAAAGGGAACCGGAGAGAGAACTCGTACCAGAGAGAGAACGCGTGTGCAAAGGGAACCGGAGAGAGAACGCGTGTGCAAAGGAAACTGGAGAGAGAACGTGTGTGCAAAGGGAACCGGAGAGAGAACTCGTGTGCAAAGGGAACCGGAGAGAGAACTCGTACCAGAGAGAGAACGCGTGTGCAAAGGGAACCGGAGAGAGAACGCGTGTGCAAAGGAAACTGGAGAAAGAACGTGTGTGCAAAGGGAACCGGAGAGAGAACGCGTGTGCAAAGGGAACCGGAGAGAGAACGCGTGTGCAAAGGAAACTGGAGAGAGAACGTGTGTGCAAAGGGAACCGGAGAGAGAACTCGTGTGCAAAGGGAACCGGAGAGAGAACTCGTACCAGAGAGAGAACGCGTGTGCAAAGGGAACCGGAGAGAGAACGCGTGTGCAAAGGAAACTGGAGAAAGAACGTGTGTGCAAAGGGAACCGGAGAGAGAACGCGTGTGCAAAGGGAACCGGAGAGAGAACGCGTGTGTGCAAAGGGAACCGGAGAGAGAACGCGTGTGCAAAGGGAACCGGAGAGAGAACGCGTGTGCAAAGGGAACCGGAGAGAGAACGCGTGTGCAAGGGGAACTGGAGAGAGAACGCGTGTGCAAGGGGAACTGGAGAGAGGCGCCGGCGCGCACACACTTCAAAATGGCACCAGGACAGCGGCAGAAAAAAACAGTCAAAAACTGTTATTTGTACCAATGACCAGATCATCCCGCTGGCCGGGAACACCGGGAATAGGCACTAGGCAGCTCTCTCCATAAACTTTCAACTCGACCTCATACATGCATTTTGGTCTTGTAACCTTGCCACCACATCCTACTAAGATGACTTCCTCCTGTGGGTGACGGCAGTACATTCTCACTTAACATCCTCTTTTCTACTTTGTCGCTAAGAGTGCAGGCCATGCCCTAACCCTAACCCTAACCCTAACATACTAAAATATAACATACTAACATACTTAAACAAACTGGATGTCGTTGCCTCGTTTAAATTGAAGATAACTAGAAGTTGTGCACACCCTTGGTTTAATGATGATACTAGGGCTATTAGACAAAAATGGAGAAAAGCAGAAAGGAAGAGGGACAAATTACAAATATCTTATGAATGTGTTAGAGATTGTATGATCCAATATCAAAAAGTTGTTAAGTTTGCAAAAGCCAAATATTTTTCAGAGCTCATCGCTAAAAATGCACACAGCCCAAAAATACTATTTAATACTATAAATAATGTGCTGAATCCGATTTCTAATTTATATCCTGATCCCTCACCTATGGCCTGTGAAAACTTCCTAAAGTTTTTTTGCAACAAAATTGATGCTATAAGATCATGTTTTTTGGACTCTTCTTTGGACCTAACTCAGTCAACATCGTCACAGATTTGAACAAATTTATCAGAGTTTTCTCCAGTGTCTCATAGTCATCTGCAACAAATTTTTCGACAAATGAAGTTCACCTTTTGCTCACTGGATGTTGTTTATCCTCGCCTTTTATCAGATATACTTGATTCTATTACTCCTAGCTTATTGTCAATAATCAATAGTAGCTTAGTTAGTGGGATAGTTCCATCTCATTTTAAACATGTCATTGTTCAGCCGCAGCTCAAACTTTGATCCAACAGTTTTGAATAACTATCGCCCCATCTCTAAATTGCCATTTTTATCAAAAGTTTTGGAGAACGTTGTGTTTAATCAGCTTTCTTCCTTTTTACATGAAAATGGTATTTTGGATAAATATCAGTCTGGTTTCAGATCACAGCACAGTACAGAGTCTGCACTGCTTAAAGTACTAAATGACTTATTTCTGATTGTCGACTCTGGTAAATGTGCTGTTTTAATTCTGATAGATCTTAGTGCGGCATTCGACACTCTCGATCATGGCATTCTTTTAAATCGTTTACAGCAAATTGGAATCCAAGGTTGTGTTTTCAATTGGTTTGCTTCATATTTAAAGGATCGAACCTTCTCATTAGAGACGGGCAATTACTTATCATCTCGTGCACCAGTTTTATATGGGGTTCCGCAGGGCTCGATCTTGGGTCCTGTTTTATTTTCCTTATACATGCTTCCGCTGTATACTATTTTTAGCAAGTATAATGTATCATACCACTGCTATGCAGATGATACTCAGTGCTATGTTCCTTTACATCCAAAGGATGATTCTAGTCTGCAGTGCTTATTTGATTGTTTGAGAGACGTTAAACAGTGGATGTCTGCCAACTTCCTTCAGTTAAATGATTCCAAGACGGAAGTCTTAATCTTTGGCTCATCTACGTTCACAGAGGTTGTTGCCAGTAAATTGGGACCTTTATCTGGCAATTGCCATACACATGTTCGAAATCTGGGTGTACCTTTTGACTCTGCTCTGACTTTTGACAAACAGATCAATGGTGTGGTCAGAAGTTGCTTTTATCAGTTAAAGAATATTGCGAAAATTAAGGCATTTTTATCACCCAGAGACATGGAGTCTGTGATACATGCTTTTATTTCATCAAGATTAGACTACTGTAATGTACTATACTTGGGTGTCTCACAATCCCTACTATCACGTCTTCAACTAGTCCAAAATGCTGCTGCTAGATTGTTGGCAGGAACAAGGAAAAGAGAACATATTTCGCCAGTATTGTTCTCTCTCCATTGGCTTCCAGTTAAACATCGTATTGAGTTCAAAACACTGTTGTTTGTTTATAAGGGATTGCATGGACTGGCTCCTCCATACATCTCTGATCTCCTTTCATCCCACCATAATGTTTTTAGAAATCTTAGGTCAACCAGTAGTCTACAGCTGACTGTTCCAAGGACACGTTTAAAATTAAAAGGAGATCGTGCCTTTTCAGTAGCCGCTCCACAGCTTTGGAACAATCTGCCTTCTTACATAAAGACTGCAACAACATACACTGATTTTAAATCTTTGCTTAAAACCCACTTATTTACTGCTGCTTATGGCCATAAGTGGGTGTAGTGGTTTTGTACTGTTTTGTGCATTGTTTATCTGTGGTTTTATGTTTACTCATTAGGATACTTGTGTACACTTTGTACAGCACTTTGGCCAACAGCTGTTGTTTTTAAATGTGCTCTATAAATAAATATGACTGACTGACTGACTAACCCAGCCTGTATCAAGCATTCCCTTTATCGAAAACACATTATTAACACACTGACTGGCACATGGAACAAATCTCCTCAACTGCCTGGACATTTGAGCGATCACCTTGGTCCCAGTGGGAGCCTGTGCATGTGCATGTGCATTCTCATCAGAATGGTGAAGGTCAACACTCTCCAGGGGCTCTTCACCTGTGCTCACGCATCTCCCTCCCGAACATGAGCCATCTAGTTTAAACCTGATGGACCCCGGAATGGTGCCGGGCCAGGTCTGGACCTGTCACTTGTACAGTCCCTCTTACTGTGCCCAGGCTGAAAGCATGCAAAACACAGATGTTCTCGTCTACAATGTGTTACAGTAGAGTGATCATGAGATCGGCATACTCTACAGGGCTTGCTTTGGGGCTGGCGAGATGGCATTTGGACATTTTGAGACAGCGCACAGTCAAGAAGATTAATCAGAGTTCTCATGTTATTGTTGTCAGCCTGTAGCCTGGTAATACCAAACTCTGCTACTTCGCTTTGCTTCGTAGACAGAGTCTGGAATGGCATAATAGAGAAGTGTTTTCTCTCTCGCGGGGGGGCGCTTGTCTGAAGTTTAAAATCATTGGTTACCCGTAAGCCAATCACATAATGTTTGGTTATGGCGTGTGTTATGCGCATGCTCAGCCGCATCTAACTTCCACTGTAAACACATGTATGATGCGAAAACAAAACCATCGAGCGAAATACCGGAGTGAACATGGCTGTGAACGACATTTGCAGATTATGTGAAGTAAATCTACGCATCCACGGTACAATCAGCGTCTATTCGTCACGGCTCTCAGCCCGCCCTCTGTTCGTTGATTGGCCCGGCTGTTTTCAGGCCGGAGGAAAACGGAAAGCTATGAAAACGGAAAGCTATGTCTCAGACTGAGTACAGAAGCGAAATGAAATTGAGCGGAAGTACGAAGTCTGACATAGTCAGGCTAGTCAGCCTGTACAGTGAGTGCCTTAATGGCTCTGCTGCACTCACCTGGCTCTATTGGAGAGCCAACATGCACTTCATCCTCACTGAACGCCTGAACGTGAGCGGTGACATGCCTTGTAGCAGTGTGGCGCTTCGGCTTCGCTGACATCTGCTCTTTGTACCGGTCAAGCTGTTCTTGGACTTACTGTGCGGTCTATTTTTCTGGAGCTTTGAAACGGAAAACTGCAGCAAGAGTGGAATCAGGGCAGAACTTCACGAACATCATTGCAGCTTCTTGACATGATGGATCTTCCATTCGTCGCCCAAGTCTCTTTAAAGCTTCCTCCGCATGGGTTAGCCCTAACCCTAACCCTAACCTGACCCTAACCCTAGCCCTAGCCCTAACCCTGACCCTGACCCTGACCCTGACCGCATCCAGTACTCGGCAGGATCCTCTCCTGCTAATGGAACAGTTCCATAGAAATCAGCCAAGGGCATACATGAATAATGAACACCGCTAAAATGACCTGTTTAGCTTTATTAGCTCTGCTAATGGTATTCCTCTCTTTCTCAGACATGTGTCCATCAGCTTCTCCCACTCACGCACACCAAGCTTGTCTGATGCATCACCACGCTAGACTGGGGGCTCTTTTGCTTCACTTTGCATGACCAACCTCACTCCAGTCAAGAAAAGTAAAGGTATGTCTGAGAATGTCTTGCTGGTCCCTAAACCTCGTGTTTGTGCACCCCTATTCTCTCCTCCCCATAACTAGCCTCTGTTTGAGATGCTAACATGGTTGAGCGATGTGTGATTTGGATCTGTTATGTCTGGAACAGCTAAAGGCACATTATCATGATCAATTACACATGCGGAGCATAATACAGCAGGTGTTGTGTTCACTTTACTCTCTCACAACTGGAGTTTCACAAAAAAAAACCGTTCCCCTCCCAAGACCTAATCCAGTCATTGTCTCATAAGCATCCACTTCATCTTCTTTTAAACTAAACACCATGTTTACACTTGAAGATGGATTTTCAAACAGAATAAACAATTGAAAAATATCAGAAAATGTGAGAAAAATAATCACTTAAATTAGAAAATGCATAAATCAATATTAGAAATCCCAAATGTCCATTTGTATTCTCACAATTCTTTTATCAACAAAACTGAGCCTCAATGCAGCGAGTCTCTCTGCGACCCAACGGATGATGATCCTGAAGCTAATCTTCTGATCCGGGTCACGGCACCAATACGTTTCTCTCTCTCTCTCTCTCTCTGCGTTGTGTACAAGGAGGACCAGGACACCATTACTGTGGATCAACATCAATAAAGTTGATAAATCACTTGTGGGCATTTCATGACACTCACCGGTATGATACAACACTAGTTAGTTGATTTATGGAATGAAACAACACTAACACATGAATTATGAGGGTTAATTGTATTGCTTTGTGGTTTACAGAGCACAAAGTGATTTATTAAATGAAACAATAAAAAAATAAATGGGTTGGTCTTCTGGGACAGAAATGCAGCTTTTCCACCTTTTGACCACATGATGTCGTTAGTGTGCAACGTGTTGAAAAGCTTCGAGTAATTTTAAGATACAGTCGAGGGGGAAAGCCCCAGTGCTCCACAAAGCTTCATTTCACCATCACTACTGTTCACAAGATGATATTAAATACACTTTGCAAACTTAATTTGCTGATAAATGGAGGAGCTCTGAAAGACGCTTACCTCTCCTCAGCGTACAGCGAACTGGAGAGAGGCGGCACACACTTCAAAATGGCACCAGGACAATCAAGACTTCGTAATAAGCAGGGGGGCAGTGTTTCGTAAAACATTGAAGCTTCCCCGGGCGCCACCATTGATTAGCAGACCATCACCTGCTGTTAGCATTCCATTGACTCCCATTCATTTTGGTGTCACTTTGACAGCGAATAACTTTACATCTGAGGCGTTTAAAGACTCCATTTGTCCATTATTTATTTCTAAAGAAACACGAAAATGTGTAAAAGGCTCTATTACCTTGTATCTTACGTTATGGCCCCGTAGAAGCAGTTTTTGTAAAAATAGGCTAACGATTGCATCATAACCACGCGACTCTCTGTCGCACAGTAGAGAGATTACCGTATGGACAGGAGGAGAAGCTTTCGGGCAATCGGGGGGACGTGGAGGCAAAATGACAAAATAATGAATCAGAATACTTAGCAAAAGTTTCTCCTGCTCCTAGCTCATGGACACCTCCTACTCACACTCTCCGTCTCTGCAAGTTTCGGAAGAGAATGATTCAGATTTCTCTTGGCACAGCTACTAGAAGACAGACGGGTTGCTCACGTCACATCTACGTCGTCAAGCTCAGTGTGAGTCTGCGCAGTACGCTCGACCATCAGGAAGAAGTGCTTCTTATTGATTCTGTTGAATCCAATGGGGTCGCTGTGTCCAGTTTATATACTGTCTATGGTAATAAGGGCCCTTTAAATTCTATTCATTAGCCCTGTCTTTCTAATTAAATCAAAGAAAGCTTTACTGTTCATCTCAATTGATTGTTAAAGATTGTTAAAGCTTAATTCCCAAACTTAATTTTTCCTTATTTCTTCTATCGTCCCAATCCTTTTAATCCAGTTACATTCAGTAATTGCCTGACACAGTCTCCTCAACCTAACATTGTTCACACAATCCATTTGGATGCTTTCCTGTTATTCTGAGAGTGCTATTTAAATGGGAATGAACCTTTATTCTGTAGTAAATAACCTCTTGTTTCCTAGCTATAGCCTATGTTTTTTATTTTTTATTAATTAAGCTGTAAAGGCATATTTCCTATTTTTCCAGTGTTCCTCTGAACTTGGCAATCGTTTTAAAAACGCTTCTAGAAAATTCTTCACCTCAGAGAAGACATTTTCTTTGGCGCGGGTTTTGGTCGTGCCCGCGGCGGGAAGTCGCGTTTTGTGCGTCACGTGTGCGTGCGCGCGAGCGAGAGGTGAGGGTACTCAGGGCAGTGGACGCGCACGTCGGCGTCTGTGTGTGTGTGTGTGTGTTTCGCTTCGGCTGCTGTCGGAGGGTTTTCGCGGATAAAGAGGGCGTTGCGCGATCGTCGCTCGCTCGAGTGTGTGAGGAGAGTGCGTGCGAGCGAGGCGTCAGCGCGGGGTTCACGGAATCTGACACACATTAGGTGAGTTTCAGAGCCTTAGCAAGAAGCTAAATCAAGCTATTGTCTGTGTGCCGCGCGCACGTGCACGTACATGTACATCTATCTTCACATCACCTCATCAATTATACATCTATCCGTCTATCTATCTCTATCTATATATCTATATCTGTCTATCTAATTATCTATCTATATCTATCCATCTATCTATCTATCTATCTATCTATCTATCTATCTATGTGTGTGACTGTCTCTTTATTAGTCTGTTGTTCTGTCTCTCTGTCCACTGTCTGTCAGATTCTCGTGTGAATAAAGTTCTCATGTTCTGCTTTGTTTCTCCATCTCGTGTGTGTAGTGTGTGTGTGTGTGTGTGTGTGTGTGTGTGTGTGTGTTGTAGTGTGTGTGTGTGAGAGAGAGAGAGAGAGAGAGATGGTGATGGAGAAGCCGAGCCCCCTGCTCGTAGGACGCGAGTTTGTGCGACAGTACTACACACTCCTGAATAAAGCGCCGGATTACCTGCACAGGTGAGAGGTCAGGGGTCAGAGGTCACACCAGCTGAAGCCAGGCGGATCGTCTGATGGGTGTTTGTGTTGAGCAGGTTTTACGGCAGGAACTCCTCGTATGTTCACGGTGGGCTGGACGGCAGTGGGAAACCAGAGGAGGCCGTGTTCGGTCAGGCGGTGAGTCTTCATCATCATCTGTGAAGCTTTGAACCCTTTCCCAGTATGATTGCCCCAGTATGATTGCCCAGTATGATAGCCCAGTATGATTGCCCAGTATGATAGCCCCAGTATGATTACCCAGTATGATTGCCCCAGTATGATTGCCCAGTATGATAGCCCCAGTATGATTGCCCAGTATGATTGCCCCAGTATGATTGCCCAGTATGATAGCCCAGTATGATTGCCCAGTATGATAGCCCCAGTATGATTGCCCAGTATGATTGCCCAGTATGATAGCCCCAGTATGATTGCCCAGTATGATAGCCCCAGTATGATAGCCCCAGTATGATAGGCCCAGTATGATAGCCCAGTATGATAGCCCCAGTATGATAGCCCCAGTATGATAGCCCCAGTATGATTGCCCAGTATGATAGCCCCAGTATGATAGCCCCAGTATGATAGGCCCAGTATGATAGGCCCAGTATGATAGGCCCAGTATGATAGGCCCAGTATGATAGGCCCAGTATGATAGCCCAGTATGATAGCCCCAGTATGATAGGCCCAGTATGATAGCCCCAGTATGATAGCCCCAGTATGATAGCCCAGTATGATAGCCCCAGTATGATAGCCCCAGTATGATAGCCCCAGTATGATTGCCCAGTATGATAGCCCCAGTATGATAGCCCCAGTATGATAGCCCCAGTATGATAGGCCCAGTATGATAGGCCCAGTATGATAGCCCAGTATGATAGCCCCAGTGTGATTGCCCCAGTATGATAGGCCCAGTATGATAGCCCCAGTGTGATAGGCCCAGTGTGATAGGCCCAGTGTGATAGGCCCAGTGTGATAGCCCCAGTGTGATAGGCCCAGTGTGATAGGCCCAGTGTGATAGGCCCAGTATGATAGCCCCAGTGTGATAGCCCCAGTGTGATAGGCCCAGTATGATAGGCCCAGTATGATAGGCCAGTATGATTGCCCAGTATGATTGCCCAGTATGATTGCCCAGTATGATAGGCCCAGTATGATAGGCCAGTATGATAGCCCAGTATGATAGCCCCAGTATGATAGCCCCAGTATGATAGCCCCAGTATGATAGCCCAGTATGATAGCCCAGTATGATAGCCCAGTATGATAGCCCAGTATGATAGCCCAGTATGATTGCCCAGTATGATAGCCCCAGTATGATAGCCCCAGTATGATAGCCCAGTATGATAGCCCCAGTATGATAGCCCCAGTATGATAGCCCCAGTATGATAGCCCAGTATGATAGCCCAGTATGATAGCCCAGTATGATAGGCCCAGTGTGATAGCCCCAGTATGATTGCCCCAGTATGATAGGCCCAGTGTGATAGGCCCAGTGTGATAGGCCCAGTGTGATAGGCCCAGTGTGATTGCCCCAGTATGATAGGCCCAGTATGATAGGCCCAGTATGATAGGCCCAGTATGATAGGCCCAGTATGATAGGCCCAGTATGATAGGCCAGTGTGATAGGCCCAGTGTGATAGGCCCAGTGTGATAGGCCCAGTGTGATAGGCCCAGTGTGATAGGCCCAGTGTGATAGGCCCAGTGTGATTGCCCCAGTATGATAGGCCAGTGTGATAGCCCCAGTGTGATTGCCCCAGTATGATAGGCCCAGTATGATAGCCCAGTATGATAGCCCAGTATGATGAAAGTAAACGCACTAAGCCAAACCGTGATGTCGGTTTCACACAAGCATTGATTGACGGATGACATCACATGAGCTTCTCTTTGACGGATGATCAGCATTAAAGGGATAGTTCACCCAAAAATGAACATTAGCCCATGATTTACTCTCCCTCAACTCTTCCTAGTGTGTGTGACACTCTTCTCTCAGACGAACACAATCACAGTTATAACATGTCCTGCTCCTCTGAGCTGTATAATCACGGTTTCTGTTTTAAAGGCCATGAAAGTGCGTCTCTATCCATGATTCTCATTTCTGGGTGAACTATCGCTATACTGTGTGCGTCTGCTTTACTGTGGATCTGCTCTGAGTCTGTATTGGATAAAGCAGTGTAGAAATACAGCTGACTTGAGTGTGTGTGTGTGTGTGTGTGTGTGTGTGTGTGTGTGTAGGAGATCCACAAGAAGGTGATGTCGCTGCAGTTCAGCGAGTGCCACACTAAGATCCGTCATGTCGACGCTCACGCCACCCTGGGGGACGGAGTGGTGGTGCAGGTGATGGGAGAGCTGTCCAACAGTGGGAGACCCATGAGGAGGTTCATGCAGACCTTCGTCCTCGCTCCTGAGGTGTGTGTGTGTGTGTGTGTGAGGGAGAGCTGTCCAACAGTGGGAGACCCATGAGGAGGTTCATGCAGACCTTCGTCCTCGCTCCTGAGGTGTGTGTGTGTGTGTGTGTGTGTGTGTGTGTGTGTGTGTGTGTGTGTGTGTGTGTGTGTGTGAGGGAGAGCTGTCCAACAGTGGGAGACCCATGAGGAGGTTCATGCAGACTTTCGTCCTCACTCCTGAGGTGTGTGTGTGTGCCAGTGTAAGACAGGGCTTTAAACGGACCGGGCCAGGCCAATAGTCTCGATCGCCCCCCCCCAGTGGCTGGTCCCAGTGTAGCTCATAAACCTTTTTAATGGTGACACATTATGCCCCTTTTCACCAGATGTAATATAAATCTCTGGTGTCCCCAGAATGTGTTTGTGAAATTTCAGCTCAAAAACCAGATCATTTATTATAGCTTGTCAGATTTGCCCCTTTATGTGTGTATCCCTTTAAATGCAAATGAGCTTTAGCTCCACCTCCGTTCAGAAGAGGGCGGAGTCTTTACACAAGCTTCAGAAACTCCGGCAATAACAAAACAGGCCAATCTCACTCATCCAGAATCCCAGAATAACCAGTAGCGAGTGCAGCCTTACGGAGAGACTCAGGAAGAGTTTCTCTCCCAGTGCAGGGATATCTCTCTCCCAGTGCAGGGATATATCTCTCCCAGTGCAGGGATATCTCTCTCCCAGTGCAGGGATATCTCTCTCCCAGTGCAGGGATATCTCTCTCCCAGTGCAGGGATATCTCTCTCCCAGTGCAGGGATATATCTCTCCTGGGGATATCTCTCTCCCAGTGCAGGGATCTATCTCTCTCTCCCAGTGCAGGGATCTATCTCTCTCTCCCAGTGCAGGGATCTATCTCTCTCCCAGTGCAGGGATATCTCTCTCTCCCAGTGCAGGGATATCTCTCTCTCCCAGTGCAGGGATATCTCTCTCTCCCAGTGCAGGGATATCTCTCTCTCCCAGTGCAGGGATATCTCTCCCAGTGCAGGGATATCTCTCCCAGTGCAGGGATATCTCTCCCAGTGCATCTCTCCCAGTGCAGGGATATCTCTCCCAGTGCAGGGATATCTCTCTCTCCCAGTGCAGGGATATCTCTCTCTCCCAGTGCAGGGATATCTCTCTCTCCCAGTGCAGGGGCATCTCTCCCAGTGCAGGGGGATCTCTCTCTCCCAGTGCAGGGGGATCTCTCTCTCCCAGTGCAGGGGGATCTCTCTCTCCCAGTGCAGGGGGATCTCTCTCTCCCAGTGCAGGGGGATCTCTCTCTCCCAGTGCAGGGATATCTCTCTCTCCCAGTGCAGGGATATCTCTCTCTCCCAGTGCAGGGATATCTCTCTCTCCCAGTGCAGGGGGATCTCTCTCTCCCAGTGCAGGGGGATCTCTCTCTCCCAGTGCAGGGATATCTCTCCCAGTGCATCTCTCCCAGTACAGGGATCTCTCTCTCCCAGTGCAGGGATATCTTTCCCAGTACAGGGATATCATCAGTCAGAGAAACGGAGGAAGCTTTATTGCTATATGACGTATGCGGAGCTGAATATGGATCTCAGACGGTCCGGTGTAAAGAGACGAGACGTACTGACAGATACAATTAAAACATGGTTGTGATCGCCTATGATTGGTCTGATTTCTTCAAGCGGTCATGTTTACCATGTTTACTATAGTAATGGTTAGCACACACACAGTCTTTTGCATCGCGTATAAATATTTCTGCCTCATGGTGATCAGATCCACACCGTATCTCAGACAGAAGATGTTCAAACACTCGCTGCTGTCTCTGATGTGTGTGTGTGCGTGTGTGTGGCAGGGCTCTGCTGTCAACAAGTTCTACGTGCACAATGACATCTTCCGCTATGAAGAGGAGGTGTTCGGAGACTCGGAGGCTGAACTGGGAGGTAAAACTACTGGTTCCCATTGACTCGCATTATATAGACAGAAAACACTGAGACGTTCATCAACATATAATATTCTTTAATGTTCCACTGAAGAAAAACTCGTTCAGGTGTAAACGACACGAGAGCAAGTAAAAGATCATGTGTGGATCAGCGATCGCTGTAATTCTGCAGTGACTGAGACATTCACCCGTTCTCAGATCTCTCCGGATTGTTCGTTTCTAAACGTGAAAGTTCTTTAATTGTCTGTGTTTGTAAAGACTGACTGACTCTCATCAGGCGATGGATGATCTCGTGTGGTTTTCCTCTAGTTCAACTAAACAGATTATTTTCCAATTTGGATTCCGCATTTGCAATATTCAGAGTTTGATTAAATTAGCAGCTATCGATTATTATAGTAATCGAGTATTCTAGCGATTATTCCATCGATTAATCGAGTAAAAGAATACAAATTTGTGGTAATAAAAATAGATCCAAGTGAACAACAAGTCAAGTCAAGTCAAGTTTATTTGTATAGCGCTTTTCACAATACAGATTGCATCAAAGCAGCTTCACAGTATTAAATTAAAATAATACAACAAAGTTTGTTTCAAGAGGAATTTATTGATTGATAAAATTAAATTAAATATCCCCAAAATATCCCCAACTGAGCAAGCCAAAGGCAACAGTGGCAAGGAACCGAAAAACTCCATCAAGTGACCTAATGGTGTCCTAAAACTCCATCAGCTGCCTTAATGGAGAAAAAAAAACCTTGGGAGAACCCAGGCTCAGTCGGGGGCCAGTTCTCCTCTGGCATTGGATAGAGGCCGGATTGTAGTTTGAACTGTAGGATTATATGAATGCCTGGCTGAAGAGATGCGACTTTAATCTAGTTTTAAACTGGGAGAGCGAGTCTGAGCAACGAACAGTATCAGGAAGACTATTCCAGAGTTTTGGAGCCAAATGTGAAAATGCTCTCCCTCCTTTGGTGGTTCTGGATATCCTAGGTATGACCAAAAGCCTTGAATTTAGTGATCTCAAAGAGCGCGATGGATTATAGGGCGATAGAAGATCCGTTAAATAGACTGGAGCTAAGCCGTTTAGGGCTTTATAAGTCAGTAGCAATACCTTGTAATTAATACGGAACTTTATAGGTAACCAATGCAGTGATGATAAAATCGGTGTTATATGATCATATTTTCTTGATCTCGTAAGAACTCTAGCGGCGGCATTTTGGACTAACTGTAGCTTGTTTAATGAGGATGCAGGACAACCAGCTAATAAAGCATTACAGTAATCCAGTCTCGAGGTCATGAATGCATGAACTAACTTTTCTGCATCAGAAACTGATAGCATATTACGTAGCTTAGCAATGTTTCTAAGGTGGAAAAAGGCTGTTTTTGTAACATAAGAAATATGATTTTCAAAAGACAGGTTGCAATCGAGTATAACACCCAGGTCTTTTACTGTAGAGGATAAAGTAACAGGACATCCTATGATGTTAAAGTTGTATTGTGCGAGGTTTTGTGGGCGGTTTTTTGAACCGATAAGTATTACCTCTGTCTTGTCTGGATTTAATAAAAGAAAATTACGCGTCATCCAATCTTTTATATCTTTAACACACTCTGTCAATTTGGAAAATGTAGCGTTTTCATCCGGCCGTGATGAAATATATATTTGAGTGTCATCAGCATAACAATGGAAACTAATTCCATGTTTCCTTATAATATTTCCAAGTGGCATCATATATATTGAAAATAACAGAGGGCCTAATACAGATCCCTGCGGCACTCCATAGTTTACTGGAGTTATGATCGATTTTTCTCCATTTAAATAGACAAAATGGTAGCGGTCAGATAGGTATGATTTGAACCAGCTTAGTGCTTGTCCTTGAACACCAGTATAATTTTGTAGTCGATCTAAGAGTATTGTGTGATCTATAGTATCGAACGCAGCACTAAGATCAAGTAAAACTAGTATTGAGATACAGCCTTGGTCAGAAGCTAAAAGTAAATCATTTGTGATTTTAACGAGCGCAGTTTCAGTGCTATGATGCGGTCTGAATCCAGACTGAAACTTTTCATAGATATCATTTTGTTGCAAGAAAGAGCCCAGTTGAGCGGACACCACTTTTTCTAATATTTTAGACATAAATGGAAGATTTGAAATGGGTCTATAATTTGCTAGATTATTATGATCTAATTGTGGTTTCTTAATGAGAGGTTTTATAACTGCCAGTTTAAATGTTCTTGGAACATGACCTAAAGATAAAGACGAGTTAATAATATTGAGGAGAGGCTCTTCCACTACAGATAACACTTCTTTCAGTAGTTTAGTTGGTATAGGATCTAATAAACATGTTGTTTTAGATGAAGTGATAAGTTTATTTAACTCTTTTTGTTCTATAGTTGTAAAGCACTGTAATTGTTCTTTCGGGGTGATAATTGAAGCTGAATTGTAAGGCGCGATTGAAGATTGAACGTTTATAATTGTGGTTCTGATGCTTTCTATTTTCTCAGTGAAGAAGTTCATGAAATCATTACTACTGAACTGTAACGGGATATTTTGTTCGGGTGACGTCTGTTTATTTGTTAGTCTAGCCACGGTGTTAAATAGAAACCTTGGATTGTTTTGGTTGTTTTCTATTAGTTTGCGGAGGTGCTCAGCCCTGGCAGCTTTTAGGGCCTTTTTATAACGTGACATACTGTCTTTCCACGCGATTCTAAAGACCTCTAAATTAGTTTGTTTCCATTTACGCTCTAAAATACGGGTTTCTCTCTTTAAAACATGCGTAGTATTGTTATACCATGGTGCTTTATTTTTCTCTCTGACCTTTTTTAATTTAATAGGTGCAACCACATCCAATGTTCTAGAGAGAATGGTGCTCATAGTGCTAGTTAGTTCTTCTAGTTCATCTGTTTGTTTGGGTTCAGGCAGCAGCTGAGACAGATTAGATAAGCAATTTGAGAAATTATCTATGGTGGATGGGAGGATTGTTCTGCCTGGTTGATAACGCGACGCCGCATGACATATTACAGCAGTACGTAATATGCAAGTTACCATGTAGTGATCAGTGACTTCATCACTTTGTGGAATGATATCTATATCGGTTGGATCGGTTCCGTGTGATATAATTAAATCGAGTGTATGATTAAGACGATGAGTTGGTCCGGTGACGTTTTGCTTGACCCCAAATGAATTTAATAAATCTGTAAACGCAGCTCCTAACGCATCATTTGGATTATCTACGTGTATGTTAAAATCTCCAACAATTAATGCTTTATCGACATTGACTAATAGGTCTGAGAGAAAATCTGCAAACTCTTTTAGGAAATCAGCGTAAGGCCCTGGCGGTCTATATACGGTAGCCAAGGCTAGAGATAATAGGGATGTTTTTCTAACATCTAAGAGCGTAACATTTAGTACAAGTACTTCAAATGAAATAAACTTATAACCCGTTTTCTGAGTAACATTTAGAATATCTTTATAAATGGTTGCAACACCTCCGCCACGGCCAATCAGACGGGGCTCATGCTTATAACAGTATCCAGGAGGAGTAGACTCATTAATACCGAAATAATCATTTGGTTTAAGCCAGGTTTCAGTAAGGCAAAGTACATCGAAGCTATTATCTGTGACTATTTCATTTACAATAACTGCCTTAGGTGTGAGTGATCTAATGTTTAGAAGACCTAGCTTTAGAAATAGTTTTTGTTTACTAATAGCAACATTTTCTGTTTTAATAACAATTAGATTTTTCCTAGATCCTGCATTAGATTTATTATTTGATCTCACTAAACGAGGAATAGACACGGTTTCTATGCAATGTTCTACACTAGTATTTATATCAGTTGAATTGGTGCAGCAGAGACTATGATTTGGACTTTTGGTTACTAGTCAAAGGGTATTTAACATTTTGGAGATGTTATCTGACAGAAGATCCGCTCCGAATCTGCTTGGGTGTAAGCCATCAGCACGGAAAAGCCTAGGACGCTCCCAAAACAGATTCCAATTATTTACAAAGAGCAGTTTCTGCTCATTGCACCATGACATTAACCATTCATTTAGCGCAAATAATCTGCTGAACTTTTCATGCCCTAGTCGGTACGTGGGAAGCGGTCCTGACACAATGATCGTTGTTTCAGGCGATGTGCTGCGTACCGTATCGATTAGATTCCTGAAGTCTTTCTTCAGAATCTCCGTCTGGCGCAGCCTGATGTCGTTCACTCCCGCGTGCAGGACCACAGTTCCGACGCGCTCGTCACCGTTCAGGATCTCGGGAACGCGAGCAGCGATTTCAGAAACACGAGCACCAGGGAAGCAGTGACTTTGCACCTTACTTGTACCTAACGTAGCGTGTACGTGCCGAACGATGGAATCGCCGATGATCACAGCATCGCGTTCTGTTTCGCGTAGAGGGGAGAAGCGGTTTTGTGTCGATAACTCGAAAACCGGGAGGGTCGGAGAAAGTCTTGGTCTAAACCTGACTCGCGTCTTCCGCTGCGGAACCACCCAGGCTTCGTGGTGGCGTGTTGGAGCCGGAGTGAACGAGACCATGGCTGATTGCGACCGATGCTGAGGAACGCACGGAGTAGACGCGGTCGGAGTCAGCGGGTTAGTAACGTTAAACACTGATTTGTGTGCGTCGGCGCGTGATGTTTCAAGAGCCAAACACCGGTCTCTCAGCTCGGCCTGTCTCAATAAAAGGTTGTGGATCTGTTTCTCAACAGCTTCCAGCTCAGACTGCAGTGCGTGAAGCTCAAATGTGTCCTCACCTGCACCAAGCGGTAGACTACTTACATCTGATATATTCGCCATTTTAACAGATGGACAGTGAGTTAGCAACGAAGCTACCAGTGATGCTATCAATATTAATACTAATTTATATTATAAGTTTGTTTGTAAATGAGTGTGGAGAAGACGCGTTCAGCCGTGATCCACGGACGTAACCTTTAAGAGTATGCAGCGTTGGATCACTAATAGGCTTGAGACGCGTCTGCTCAACAGTCCGCGTTGTAACTATGAGGTTTTTTAGTGGTAGGGGTGTAGAGTAGACGCACGATAGGCGAAAAAAAAGTGTTTGTTTATAAGTGAGTGTGGAGAAGACGCGTTCAGCCGTGATCCACGGACGTAACCTTTAAGAGTATGCAGCGTTGGATCACTAATAGGCTTGAGACGCGTCTGCTCAACAGTCCGCGTTGTAACAATGAGGTTTGAGCAGTAGTGCTTCTCAGTGAGGAAGAGTAGAAAATGTTCGTTGTAAGCGGGTTTAAAGAGAAAAATCAAGAATTATAAATCAAATCGATAGAGCTCCAAAAACAACAACGCATTCAGACGCAACGCATGATAATGACAGGACAAGACATTATTCACCGTGTTTGTTGAGTGTTTCTTATTCACCTGAGCTTTTATGAACTCAAAGGCGCGAGAGAAAATAAATAAATAAAAATAGATAAAAATAGCTGAGCGCAAGGGTGGCGCGTTAACAGGCTAGCGAATTACTAGCGTGTTATGCGTCAGGGTTGGGTAAGCTGTATTTAGTAGTAATATAAACAACTAGAAATTGTAGTAAATGATGGTTCAAAACAAGGAAATACGAGGCTAAGACGGAGCTTACAGCTCCGAAGCAAACACACTCACAGCAGGCAGCGAGAAAAATCAAGAATTATAAATCAAATCGATAGAGCTCCAAAAACAACAACGCATTCAGACGCGACGCAATAACAGGACAATAACAGGACAAGACATTACTCACCGTGTTTGTTGAGTGATTCTTACTCACCTGAGCTTTTATGAACTCAAAGGCGCGAGCGCGCGAGAGACAAATAAATAAATAAAAATAGCTGAGCGCACGGGTGGCGCGTTAGCAGGCTAGCGAATTACTACCGTGTTGTGCTAGTAGCAACGGAAGCCAGCGATGTTGGGCAAGCCGTATTTAGTAGTAGTATAAAGTAGCCGTATTTAGTAGTAGTATAAACAACTAGAAATTGTAGTAAATTCTGGTTCAAAACAAGGAAATACGAGGCTAAGACGGAGCTTACAGCACCGAAGCAAAAACACTCACGGCAGACAGGAGCAATCGAGTGATTGCTGACAAGTGGTCCAAGCAATCACCAAACAACAGCCTATAACATGACTTCAAATACAAGTAAAATACAAGAAGTTTGGCTATTTCTATCAGGTCACGCGACACAGAAGCTTGAAGTGTGTGTGTGTGTGTGTGTGTGTGTGTAGAGTCTGAGGAAGAGGAGGAGGAGGAAGAGGAGCAGGTGGAGACTCACGCTTCTCCTGAACCGGTACAGGACTGTCCCAGCAGCCCCTCCTACTACAAGCCGCCCACCCCTGTCAGGTACCCAGCATGCCCCTCTTCCACTCGTGTCCGTGGTATTAAGCGAGTTGCTGCTTTATTGACTGTGTTCAATGTTCCCCAGTAATGGAGTGGAGGAGCAGCAGGAGGAGGCGGAGCCTGAGGCGGAGCCTGAGTCCCAGCCGGAGCCGCTGGCCAATCAGGAGACGGAGGCGGAGCTTATCCCAGAGGCAGAGCTACATACGTCAGAGGCGGAGCCTGAAGAGAAAGTGCAGGAGGAGAGAGGCTCCACCCCTGTCCCTGCCCTGACTCCGCCCCCTCACACCCCAGAGCCGCCCAAGGTACGTGCGTGTGTGTGTGTGTGTGTTTGTGCAGCGCTGATGATGATGATGATGATGTGTGTGTGATGTCACCGCAGGCGTTCTCATGGGCTCTGGTGACCAGTAAGAATCTTCCCCCGGCCGGCGCTGGGATCTCTTCTCATGTGCTGAAAGCCAGTGTTCAGGTACAGCACCACATGATCACATGATGACATCAGCGGCTCCAGTGCTGTTACGGTCCAAGCCTTCTTCATAATATCAGCTTTTGTGTTTCATACGATAACAGAACCATCATTTCTCAGTGAACATCTCCTGCCAGTCAGTTGTGCTGCTTGTGTGGTTTCAGCTGGTTTTAATAATTCAAATATCTTTAGTTTGTTAGTTTTAGTAAATATTAAGTTTAAGCATCAATCAATTATGCAAACTTCATTAAATATGAGACAATTTCAGCTGTAATTCAGCTCATAAAAATAGCTTTGACCCTGAGATATTGAGTGTAAGGTGTGTGTGTGTGTGTGTGTCTGTCTGTCTGTCTGTCTGTCTGTCTGTCTCAGCCGCGGGTGGAGCTCAAACATGACAGTCAGAGAGAGCCCAGAGACCAGCGGAGAGAGAGAGGCTTCCCTCCACGTGGACCCAGAGCAGGTGACACACACACATGATCACTCTCACTCTCTCACTCACCCTCTCACTCACCCTCTCACTCACCCACCCACCCACCCACTCTCTCACTCACCCACTCTCTCACTCACCCACCCACCCACCCACTCTCTCACTCACTCACTCTCTCACTCACTCACTCACTCACCCACCCACCCACCCACTCTCTCACTCACCCACCCACCCACACACTCTCTCACTCACCCACCCACACACTCTCACTCACCCACCCACCCACCCACCAACCCACTCTCTCACTCACCCACCCACCCACTCTCTCACTCACCCACCCACCCACTCTCTCACTCACCCACCCACCCACTCTCTCACCCACCCACCCACTCTCTCACTCACCCACCCACCCACTCTCTCACTCACCCACCCACCCACTGTCTCACTCACCCACCCACCCACTCTCTCACTCACCCAATCACCCACCCACCCTCTCACTCACCCACCCACCCTCTCACTCACCCACTCACCCACTCTCACACTCACCCACCCACCCACTCTCACACTCACCAACCCACTCTCACACTCACCCACCCACTCTCTCACTCACTCACCCACCCACCCACTCTCTCACTCACCCACCCTCTCTCACTCACCCACCCACCCACCCACCCACTCTCTCACTCACCCACCCACCCACCCACCCACTCTCTCACTCACCCACCCACCCACCCACTCTCTCACTCACCCACCCACTCTCTCACTCACTCACTCACTCACCCACTCTCTCACTCACCCACCCTCTCTCACTCACCCACCCACCCACCCACTCTCTCACTCACCCACCCACCCACCCACTCTCTCACTCACCCACCCACCCACCCACTCTCTCACTCACCCACCCACCCACTCTCTCACTCACCCACCCACCCACCCACCCACTCTCTCACTCACTCACCCACCCACCCACTCTCTCACTCACTCACCCACCCACCCACCCACTCTCTCACTCACTCACCCACCCACCCACCCACTCTCTCACTCACTCACCCACCCACCCACTCTCTCACCCACCCACCCACTCTCTCACCCACCCACCCACTCACTCACCCACTCTCTCACTCACCCACCCACCCACTCTCTCACTCACCCACTCTCTCACTCAGCCACCCACCCACCCACCCACTCTCTCACTCACCCACCCACCCACTCTCTCACTCACCCACCCACCCACCCACTCTCTCACTCACTCACCCACCCACCCACTCTCTCACTCACTCACCCACCCACTCTCTCTCTCACCCACCCACTCTCTCTCTCACTCACCCACTCTCTCACTCACTCACCCACCCACTCTCTCTCTCACTCACCCACTCTCTCACTCACCCACTCTCTCACTCACCCACCCACTCTCTCACCCACCCACCCACCCACTCTCTCACTCACCCACCCACCCACCCACTCTCTCACTCACTCACCCACCCACTCTCTCACTCACTCACCCACCCACCCACCCACTCTCTCACTCACCCACCCACCCACCCACCCACTCTCTCTCTCACCCACCCACCCACCCACTCTCTCTCTCACCCACCCACCCACCCACTCTCTCTCTCACCCACCCACCCACCCACCCACTCTCTCTCTCACCCACCCACCCACCCACCCACTCTCTCTCTCACCCACCCACCCACCTCTCTCTCACCCACCCACCCACCCACCCACTCTCTCTCTCACCCACCCACCCACTCTCTCTCTCACCCACCCACCCACTCTCTCACTCACCCACCCACCCACTCTCTCACTCACCCACCCACTCTCTCACCCACCCACCCACCCACTCTCTCACTCACCCACCCACCCACCCACTCTCTCACTCACCCACCCACCCACCCACTCTCTCACTCACCCACCCACCCACTCTCTCTCTCTCACTCACCCACCCTCTCACTCACCCACCCACCCACCCACCCACTCTCTCACTCACCCACCCACCCACCCACTCTCTCACTCACCCACCCACCCACCCACTCTCTCACTCACCCACCCACCCACCCACTCTCTCACTCACCCACCCACCCACCCACTCTCTCACTCACTCACCCACCCACCCACTCTCTCACTCACTCACCCACCCACTCTCTCTCTCACCCACCCACTCTCTCTCTCACTCACCCACTCTCTCACTCACTCACCCACCCACTCTCTCTCTCACTCACCCACTCTCTCACTCACCCACTCTCTCACTCACCCACCCACTCTCTCACCCACCCACTCTCTCACCCACCCACCCACCCACTCTCTCACTCACCCACCCACCCACCCACTCTCTCACTCACCCACCCACCCACCCACCCACTCTCTCTCTCACCCACCCACCCACCCACCCACTCTCTCTCTCACCCACCCACCCACCCACTCTCTCTCTCACCCACCCACCCACCCACCCACTCTCTCTCTCACCCACCCACCCACCCACTCTCTCTCTCACCCACCCACCCACTCTCTCTCTCACCCACCCACCCACTCTCTCACTCACCCACCCACCCACTCTCTCACTCACCCACCCACTCTCTCACCCACCCACCCACCCACTCTCTCACTCACCCACCCACCCACCCACTCTCTCACTCACCCACCCACCCACTCTCTCTCTCTCACTCACCCACCCTCTCACTCACCCACCCACCCACCCACTCTCTCACCCACCCACCCACCCACTCTCTCACTCACCCACTCTCTCTCTCTCACTCACCCACCCACCCACCCTCTCTCTCTCTCTCTCTCACTCACTCACTCACTCACTCACTCACCCACCCACCCACCCACTCTCTCTCTCTCTCTCACTCACTCACTCACCCACCCACCCACTCTCTCTCTCACCCACCCACCCACTCTCTCTCTCTCACTCACTCACTCACCCACCCACCCACTCTCTCTCTCTCACCCACCCACCCACTCTCTCTCTCTCACCCACCCACTCTCTCACTCACTCACCCACTCACCCACCCACCCACCCACTCTCTCACTCACTCACCCACCCACCCACTCTCTCACTCACTCACCCACCCACCCACTCTCTCACTCACTCACCCACCCACCCACCCTCTCACTCACCCACCCACCCTCTCACTCACCCACTCACCCACCCAATCTCACTCACCCACTCTCTCACTCACCCACCCACCCACTCTCTCTCACTCTCTCTCTCTCTCACTCTCTCTCTCACTCTCTCTCTCACTCACACACTCACTCACTCACTCACCCACCCACCCACCCACTCTCTCACTCACTCTCTCACTCTCTCTCACTCTTTCTCTCTCACTCTCTCACTCTCTCACTCACTCTCTCACTATCTAACTCACACACTCTCTCACTCACTCACGTGATCTATAACAGGTTGATTGTGTGAATGGTTTCTGTGATGTAACTGTTGTTGTTGTTGTTTGTCAGATGGCAGCGGCTCCGAGGGCGGAAAACCATACATCAGTTTTAGGGGTGAGTTTCCTGTCATGTGACTTGACCAAACACTCAGAATCATCATTCATCCAAAAACAAGATTGAGTGAAGATGTTTCCTTCATGGCACGGATATGTAGGTCAGGAATCACCAACCACCTTGAGATACAATACCTGAGAGAGAGATAGAGAGAGGCCCTTATATGCACTGAACTGAGAACCGGACTGATTCCTCGTGGCGTTTCTTTGGCCTCGAAATCCCCGTCTCATGAAATATTCTCTCGGTTCTGTCACGAGTGAACAGTTGAGAAAGAAACCGGATGTGTCAGTTTATTCGGCCTTAAAGTGACAGTAGCCTAATATTCCTGCTGTCGTCCGTCATTAATGTTAATAAAACAGCAACATTTATTTATTTATTTATTTATTTAAAACAAAAAAAGATACTGATCCAAAAAATTATCTGATCCGTGGCTCAAAAACCGTGATTTTTGTGATCCGTTGCACCACTAATTCTCTGTGTGTGTGTGCAGGTCGCGGAGACTCTGACGGTGACTCTGAGGGCCGCAGGTCTGTTCGTTATCCAGACAGTCATCAGTTGTTCGTTGGAAATCTTCCTCATGACATTGACGAGGTTGAACTGAAGGAGTTCTTCATGAGTGAGACCCTTTGACCCTTGACCTTGCTGATGATGATGATGCTGCGAGTGTGTGTCTGCTGTTGTTTAATGCCGCTCTGTTTCGTCCAGCGTTCGGGAACGTGGTGGAGATGAGGATCAACACCAAAGCCGTCGGAGGGAAACTGCCCAACTTCGGGTTCGTGGTGTACGACGACTCTGAGCCGGTGCAGAGGATTCTGGGAGCAAAGGTGTGTGTCAGTACAGCTCATTTTCAGGGACAGACTCGGGGATTATTAATAGGGCTGTGCCGGTAAACTTGATAACCGCATGAGCAGCACCGGCAGTGTTCCGCCAGCACACATTTTGTATGTGAATGCTGTTTTACGTGAATATTATGAAGCACAAAGCTTTGTTTACAAAACAAATAATAGGTTAGCAGCAGTTAAATGTTACATTGCAGCCGTGGACACATCTGGACTGGTGCTGAATGAGGTACGTCACGTGAGCCCATAAATGTAAGCTTTGTCGGCTTTGTATCATGTTTTGTGATCTGGTCACCCGATTATCAGCGAATTTAACAATATTCCACTGGACATGGAATCTCGTGTATTTTTTTCGCCGTGCATGTTAATCAATGAGTGCATTCACACCGCGAGCAGGAGCGTCGCGTGAGCAGCAGTGAAGCGTGGCTTTCGGCGCCGAGTCTATTTTTGCTGCTATTCACGCTCAATTAAAGTGAAAGCACAATTTTGATGGACAAAATAAGTATTTTTTCACACAAAAAGTGCCCAAAAGTGCACAGAATTTGTATGTCTAGTGTGTTTTAACAAGAACTGGAGTAGGCTATGTCAGAAAATAATATTTATAGAAACTGTACCCATTTAAACTTGTTTTTATTATTCAGTTTGGGTAAAAGTACTATATGATGTTTTATAAAAAACTTAAATAAAAAAAAAGAGGTAACTAGTCAGAAGAATATACAGTATAAGCTTTCTTTTAGTTTAATTTTAATTAACTTTTAATTTCCCACACCAGGAGTAATTTATATAGTTCCATTTTATAGCGATTATCTGTTAAAAAAAATGCTATGTTCTATGAAAAATGTTCTATTAAAGAAAAGATAGAAAATAAATATTTGTGTGTGCTGTAAAAAAGTGGTTAGAAAAAATGAAATCCGAATCGGTTAAAATCGGTATCGGCAGGTCAAACTCAATGAAAAATCAAGAAAATTGTAATCGGTGCATCTCTAGTTTCTTCATTTGGTTAGCTTTTTTATTTGTCCTAAAGCGTTTTTTTCTACTTTACCACAGTAAAAATGTAAATATAATAGGCCTGATACCTTTTTGCTTGCACATCAAATTCTATTTAACACAGTTTGTGCTTGTTATTATTAGAGATGCACCGATTGATCGGCTGGTGACCGGAATTGGCCGATTTTCACGTGATCGGCCGCGATCGGCGACCGGCCGGTCAGTCTGACAAATACCGATTTTATGCCGGTCAAATGCACTCGGGCGCCGCATGATTAACGTCGCGCAACATCAGCATCACACGTGCACGCGGAACACACATGTAGGAAACCTCGTGAATTACGTCCGTTCAGACCGCAAACGCGTATTTTTTTTCGGCGTGCATGTTAATCAATGAGTGCATTCACAACGGGAGCAGGAGCAGCGCGTGAGCGTCAAGCAGGAGCGTCGCGAGCAGTGAAGCGCGTGTTTCGGCGCCGAGTCTATTTGCTGCACTGCTCACGCTCAATTAAAGGGAAAGCACACCTTTGATGGACAAAATAGCCTAAATAGGGTTTCACAAAAAAGTGCCCAAAATGCACAGAATTTGCGTGTTTTAACAAGAACTGGAGTAGGCTATGTCAGAAAAGAAAACGAAGAACAATATTTATAGAAAATTTACCCATTTAAACTTGTTTTATTATTCAGTTTGTACAAGTGATTGCAATAGACCTGTGTGTGTGTGCTTTGAGAAATATCTTTATACTGCAAGGCTATATTTATTAAATTTTTTATTTATATATTATTTTATCGCCATTCCCTGTTTTCATACAGACGTTTAGTTTGCTAAATACATGTATAAAAAAATTATTGGATATTGAATGTGAAAAGGAAATGGTTCTTCCATAACACTGCACTTTAGATGTGTGAATTACCCACACCTGGAGTAATTTATATAGTTCTATTTTATAGCGTTTATCTGTTCAAAAAAATATGTACTATGCAAATTGTAAAATGTTCTATTACAGAAAAGATATAAAATAAATATTTGTGTGTGCTGTAAAGTGGTTAGAAAAAATTAAATCGGAATCGGCTAAAATCGGTATCGGCAGGTCAAACTTTATGAAAAATCGGAATCGGCCCAGAAAATTGTAATCGGTGCATCTCTAGTTATTATGGTAAAGCACGTCAAGTGTATTTGTATAGCGCATTTCACACACGCTTGGGATTTTAGTTTAGCTTTCTCTGGCAGCACAAAATCAAACATAGCCTAAATGTCTTACACTGCGGAAGATAAAATTCACTCTTCAGACCTTTTACGACGAGTAGACATCAGCAGAAGACATGCAGATATTAGAGAACAGAAAGCCTGTCTCTGTCCTGCCGGTGTCACACATCTCAGAGCTCAGAGCGGGAGCTGTATGACGCATCTTTGGCGGGAAATATAATATTAGTGTTGTTTCAATATGTAACTTTCTTATATTATTTAGGTTACTGATATTTGTGTCAATGTTTTACAGGCTGTAGTGTGGTCACCCTAACCCACCGCCACAGCCTCAATTATTAACTTTATCTCACGCTATTCATCATTTTATTATCAGAATAACTCACCACTTCATTCTTTCTTCAACTGGACATGATTGTGAGCTAGGGCTGGGCGATATGGCCAAAAAATCTCAGTATTTTTTAATTAAATGGAGATATATACGATATATATTTCTGTACTTTTACGTGTTTTTCCCTAATCACTGAAGTGACGTCGACGTCCGGGTTAGCGGTAGCATGAGCCGTCAGACAAGTGTTATTTAAATAAACTCCTGATGTACTTACAAACTTTCCAATGCCTCGTTTTATGAGTACAGAAACAATTTGTACTACTGTAGAAGTGTGGTGTCATTCTGGGCATTATTAGTGGGGTGATTTACCAGATACATCCATTAGCGCCTGCACTAAACCATCCGGCTGATCTCTCTAAACAAGCTCTAACTTTAATAATGTTCAACCAAGGGGAAAAAG
Organism: Leuciscus idus; assembly: GCA_021554675.1. NCBI lineage: Eukaryota > Metazoa > Chordata > Actinopteri > Cypriniformes > Leuciscidae > Leuciscus > Leuciscus idus. Next base: position 35,170,610 of record CM038640.1, on the reverse strand, counting down.
GGTTCTGGGGGGTGTTTGGCTCGAGGTCATAGTGCAAAGGACCCTAGGTGGATTTTACTCCGAACCATCCCTTTAACTAAGGTAGATGAGTAAGGGATAATGCACATCCAGCTGGTTATTTTCTGGGAATAATATACAATTTGACGATGAGGACATTTTCCCACTGGTTAATTGATGTGTGACAACATGGGTAAAACCGGGATCACCGGCAGTTAAATCACTAATTTAAAGGCGAAAGTAAAATGCGTTCATAAAGGTGTTTTACTTTCGCTTTTAAATTAGCGCTAATTTGGGGGGCAGATTGCTTGAATGGTGAGTTCATTAGCCTTTAATTCTTAATGAAAAACACAACAAAACAGTACGATGACAAATTCACTTAAATAGGTGATTTTGCATTTCGCTTTGACACCAAAACTTCCTCCGTCATCGTCAGCTCCGTCATCATCAGCTCCGTCATCGTCAGCTCCGCACTCTCGTGATGAACGAGACCCGACTCCTGCTGATCTGTGCTGACTCCCGCTCCGCTCACAGACGCGGTCAGTTCTTCACTGTAGTGTGTGTTCTCTGACTGCACTAAAGGGTTTTACTACAAAATACAAAAAATAAATCAGTCGACGGTGGGGGGCGAGTGATGAAACCGGTGTCGCTTCTGAGCACCGACTATCCTAACAAGCCTAATGTCAACTAATGAACCTTATAGTGAAGTGTTGCCGTTATATCATAATTTCTAATCCTTGTGCGTCTGGTTTCTCCTGTCTCTCCAGCCCGTCATGTTCCGCGGGGAAGTGCGTCTGAACGTGGAGGAGAAGAAGACGCGAGCGGTGCGCGAGCGAGAGACCCGAGGACCGCCTGACGGGCGCCGGCCCCGCGGCATCATGGGTAACGGGCGCGGCCCGGCGAGAGGAGCGATGGGTCGAGGAGACAGCCGATACACACCACGCCGCTGAGACGCACACATCACACACACTCTTTACTCTCGCTTTCCTGTGTTTCTCAGCGTCTCTCTCTGGGACCGGCAAAGACTCTGAACTCACTCATCTGCGCTTTACTTTCAACTCTTCTCACGGTTTGAGTCACGAAGGTGTTTTCTCCTCTTGGAACTGATTTCTGCACATTTTTATAACGGATGAACATCAGCGCTTCATGATAAATCAGTGCTCAGTGTACAATTATTTATTTTCCTAGTGAATGAAGCAGGTGTGGTGCCTTATCTCTGGACCGCGGCGCCGGCGTGATCTCGGGCCGGTCCTCGCGTCTCTTGTTTTCTCTGCGTCTTTGCATGGCTGATGTGGGGCGATCTCACAGCACTGTCCGCCTGCGTTCGGTTCTGGGCTCAGATTGGACTTCAGCAGGGTTTTGTTTTGAATGTGTTTTCAACTTTCAATAAACTACTGAAATCTGCAGCAATGTCATGAATTTCTTTGTGTTTTTTTTTAATAATAATACACTTTATTTTCTAAAGCGCCTTTAAACGTTAGCCTACATCTCAAATCACTTCACAATAATAAGAAACAATAAAAGAGAAATACAACAGTAAAAAAGAAAAGCATTAATAAAAGTAGTACATTCAAACACACTGCAAATAATGCTTTTCTTACTTAGTATTTTTGTCTCGTTTCCAGTCCAAAACAAATGTCTAAAAATTCTTAAATCAAGATGCATTTACTAGATGAATAAAATGATATAAGATATTAAGTCTTGTTTTCTGGGGGAATTAATAAAAATTGAGTTGATGCTTAAAAAAGCATTCTCCCCATTGCAGATCATTTTGCTTTTTTAAGCATCAACTTAATCAATTTTGATTAATTCCCCCAGAAAACAAGACTTAATATCATACATCATTTTATTCATCTAGTAAATGCATCTTGATTTAAGAATTGTTAGATATTTGGACTGGAAACGAGACAAAAATACTGAGTAAGAAAAGCATTTTTTGCAGTGTGTACAAGACAAATATAACATGTTATCAAGAGTTCATAAGTAAATGTTATAGCAGAAAAAATCTAATAAAAGCAACCCTTTTGATCCACTCCTTCCACTTGAGCAGTTTTCACACAAGTTATTCTTTCATCCCTGATAAAAAACTAATCTGCTTCTGTCACCGTGGCAATATTTGCGTACACACACACACACACACACACACACACACACACACACACACACACACACACACACACAGAGAGAGAGAGAGAGAGCCATTCATCTCTTCATCTCTCACACACTCTTTCCCTCTCACTGTAGTCACTGGTATTAGAATCCTCAGACACAGATATGATGTGTGTTCAGTGGCACAGACTGACCACAGGAGGACGCTGAACACACACTGCTGCTCAACACATCTACAGGTATCTGTGTGTGTGTGAGAGAGAGAGAGAGAGAGAGAGAGAAAGAAACTGAGAAAAACTAGAAATGCTTTGGCAATACATTGAAAGAATTGTCATGCCAATAAAGCACATTTTTGAATTTGAGAGAGAGAGAGAGTGTGTGTCTGTGTGTGTGAGAGAGAGAGTGTGAGAGTGTGTGTGTGTGTGTGTGTGAGAGAGTGTGTGTGTGTGTGAGTGAGAGAGAGAGAGAGTGTGTGTCTACTCAATTTTTAAGGCCAGACAAGTAATTGAGGTAAGTTTGTAAAGAGAGATTACGCACCTGCGCACATATATATTCAAACACACACACCTGTAGACTAAACACGTAACACGCATGTGTCAGCATTCTCACAGATTCATGTTTTTGAAGTTTACAAGGAGATGATGAAATGTTTCAAAACTTGCATCTTAGATCCTGTTTCAGAGTGTGTTCTCGAGCTCCAGAGTGTGTGTTCTCGAGCTCCAGAGTGCGTGTTCTCTAGCTCCAGAGTGTGTGTTCTCGAGCTCCAGAGTGCGTGTTCTCGAGCTCCAGAGTGTGTGTTCTCGAGCTCCAGAGTGCGTGTTCTCGAGCTCCAGAGTGCGTGTTCTCGAGCTCCAGAGTGTGTGTTCTCGAGCTCCAGAGTGTGTGTTCTCGAGCTCCGGAGTGTGTGTTCTCTCGAGCTCCGGAGTGTGTATTCTCCAGCTCCGGAGTGTGTGTTCTCTCGAGCTCCGGAGTGTGTGTTCTTGAGCTCCAGAGTGTGTGTTCTCCAGCTCCAGAGTGTGTGTTCTCCAGCTCCAGAGTGTGTGTTCTTGAGCTCCAGAGTGTGTGTTCTCCAGCTCCAGAGTGTGTGTTCTCCAGCTCCAGAGTGTGTGTTCTCCAGCTGCAGAGTGTGTTCTCTCGAGCTCCAGAGTGTGTGTTCTCGAGCTCCAGAGTGTGTGTTCTCCAGCTCCAGAGTGTGTGTTCTCCAGCTCCAGAGTGTGTTCTCTCGAGCTCCAGAGTGTGTGTTCTCCAGCTCCAGAGTGTGTTCTCCAGCTCCAGAGTGTGTGTTCTCCAGCTCCAGAGTGTGTTCTCTCGAGCTCCAGAGTGTGTGTTCTCCAGCTCCAGAGTGTGTGTTCTCCAGCTCCAGAGTGTGTTCTCTCGAGCTCCAGAGTGTGTGTTCTCGAGCTCCAGAGTGTGTGTTCTCCAGCTCCAGAGTGTGTGTTCTCCAGCTCCAGAGTGTGTTCTCTCGAGCTCCAGAGTGTGTGTTCTCCAGCTCCAGAGTGTGTGTTCTCCAGCTCCAGAGTGTGTTCTCGAGCTCCAGAGTGTGTGTTCTCTCCAGCTCCAGAGTGTGTGTTCTCTCGAGCTCCAGAGTGTTTTTTCTCCAGCTCCAGAGTGTGTGTTCTCCAGCTCCAGAGTGTGTGTTCTCCAGCTCCAGAGTGTGTGTTCTCGAGCTCCAGAGTGTGTGTTCTCGAGCTCCAGAGTGTGTGTTCTCTCCAGCTCCAGAGTGTGTGTTCTCCAGCTCCAGAGTGTGTGTTCTCTTGAGCTCCAGAGTGTGTGTTCTCGAGCTCCGGAGTGTGTGTTCTCTTGAGCTCCAGAGTGTGTGTTCTCGAGCTCCAGACTGTGTGTTCTCGAGCTCCAGAGTGTGTGTTCTCTCGAGCTCCAGAGTGTGTGTTCTCCAGCTCCAGAGTGTGTGTTCTCGAGCTTCAGAGTGTGTGTTCTCTCCAGCTCCGGAGTGTGTGTTCTCTTGAGCTCCAGAGTGTGTGTTCTCGAGCTCCAGAGTGTTTGTTCTCGAGCTCCAGAGTGTGTGTTCTCGAGCTCCAGAGTGTGTGTTCTCCAGCTCCAGAGTGTGTTCTCGAGCTCCAGAGTGTGTGTTCTCTCCAGCTCCAGAGTGTGTGTTCTCTCGAGCTCCAGAGTGTGTGTTCTCGAGCTCCAGAGTGTGTGTTCTCCAGCTCCAGAGTGTGTTCTCGAGCTCCAGAGTGTGTGTTCTCTCCAGCTCCAGAGTGTGTGTTCTCTCGAGCTCCAGAGTGTTTTTTCTCCAGCTCCAGAGTGTGTGTTCTCCAGCTCCAGAGTGTGTGTTCTCGAGCTCCAGAGTGTGTGTTCTCGAGCTCCAGAGTGTGTTCTCGAGCTCCAGAGTGTGTGTTCTCTCCAGCTCCAGAGTGTGTGTTCTCGAGCTCCGGAGTGTGTGTTCTTGAGCTCCAGAGTGTGTGTTCTCCAGCTCCAGAGTGTGTTCTCGAGCTCCAGAGTGTGTGTTATCTCGAGCTCCAGAGTGTGTGTTCTCCAGCTCCAGAGTGTGTGTTCTCTCGAGCTCCAGACTGTGTGTTCTCCAGCTCCGGAGTGTGTGTTCTCTTGAGCTCCAGAGTGTGTGTTCTCGAGCTCCAGAGTGTGTGTTCTCGAGCTCCAGAGTGTGTGTTCTCTCGAGCTCCAGAGTGTGTGTTCTCCAGCTCCAGAGTGTGTGTTCTCGAGCTTCAGAGTGTGTGTTCTCTCCAGCTCCAGAGTGTGTGTTCTCTCGAGCTCCAGAGTGTTTTTTCTCCAGCTCCAGAGTGTGTGTTCTCCAGCTCCAGAGTGTGTGTTCTCGAGCTCCAGAGTGTGTGTTCTCCAGCTCCGGAGTGTGTGTTCTCTTGAGCTCCAGAGTGTGTGTTCTCGAGCTCCAGAGTGTGTGTTCTCTCGAGTTCCAGAGTGTTTTTTCTCCAGCTCCAGAGTGTGTGTTCTCCAGCTCCAGAGTGTGTGTTCTCCAGCTCCAGAGTGTGTGTTCTCGAGCTCCAGAGTGTGTTCTCGAGCTCCAGAGTGTGTGTTCTCTCCAGCTCCAGAGTGTGTGTTCTCCAGCTCCAGAGTGTGTGTTCTCTCGAGCTCCAGAGTGTGTGTTCTCTCCAGCTCCAGAGTATGTGTTCTCCAGCTCCAGAGTGTGTGTTCTCTCGAGCTCCAGAGTGTGTTCTCTCCAGCTCCAGAGTGTGTGTTCTCTCGAGCTCCAGAGTGTGTGTTCTCTCCAGCTCCAGAGTGTGTGTTCTCGAGCTCCAGAGTGTGTGTTCTCCAGCTCCAGAGTGTGTGTTCTCGAGCTCCAGAGTGTGTGTTCTTGAGCTCCAGAGTGTGTGTTCTCTCCAGCTCCAGAGTGTGTGTTCTCCAGCTCCAGAGTGTGTGTTCTCCAGCTGCAGAGTGTGTGTTCTCGAGCTCCAGAGTGTGTTCTCGAGCTCCAGAGTGTGTGTTCTCGAGCTCCAGAGTGTGTGTTCTCCAGCTCCAGAGTGTGTGTTCTCGAGCTCCAGAGTGTGTTCTCTCCAGCTCCAGAGTGTGTGTTCTCGAGCTCCAGAGTGTGTGTTCTCGAGCTCCAGAGTGTGTGTTCTCTCGAGCTCCAGAGTGTGTGTTCTCCAGCTCCAGAGTGTGTGTTCTCGAGCTCCAGAGTGTGTGTTCTCCAGCTCCAGAGTGTGTGTTCTCCAGCTCCAGAGTGTGTGTTCTCCAGCTCCAGAGTGTGTGTTCTCTCGAACTCCAGAGTGTGTGTTTTCCAGCTCCAGAGTGTGTTCTTTCGAGCTCCAGAGTGTGTGTTCTCCAGCTCCAGAGTGTGTGTTCTCCAGCTCCAGAGTGTGTGTTCTCTCGAGCTCCAGAGTGTGTGTTCTCCAGCTCCAGAGTGTGTGTTCTTGAGCTCCAGAGTGTGTTCTCTCGAGCTCCAGAGTGTGTGTTCTCGAGCTCCAGAGTATGTGTTCTCTCGAGCTCCAGAGTGTGTGTTCTCCAGCTCCGGAGCGTGTGTTCTCTTGAGCTCCAGAGTGTGTGTTCTCGAGCTCCAGAGTGTGTGTTCTCGAGCTCCAGAGTGTGTGTTCTCCAGCTCCAGTGTGTGTGTTCTCGAGCTCCAGAGTGTGTGTTCTCCAAAACTTTAGCGATTTTTTTCTAAATGTCGTCAAAAAACGACTGCGAAACGACGGTTTCCATTAACCGATGCTATGCGACTAAAACCTCTCGCTATCCGTCGTTCCAAACATCATGGCGACGGATATTGGAAGGTTTATGTATATCTCTGCCGCCGCACTGGCCATTATTATTAATCAAAGGAGACGTATGTGTGTTATCCAGTCATCACTGGAGACATACTGAGAGCGGCTCGTATGAGGAGTTCTGGCTGTTTTTCACTCAGTTCTGCTTCCAGGTCTTGATTGTGGCATTTCTTTGTGGTTTAGAATCCATTATTCCTGTAATTCTTCTGCCTTTTATGAGTTTAATAAAGAACTCTGTCTCGTCTTCTGTCCAAACACACCGTGTCATCTATGTCAGCTGACCTGTAAATGTTTCCATTGCAGTTTTGCAAAATATTTCTTTATCAAATTGCCTGAAAAACCTCCTCATGCGAGCCTAAAAACGTTTTTGCGATAAATGGGAGGTTTTGCGAAATTGGCGTGTTTCCATTGGGCGTATTATCAATTCTCAATTTCAATGGAAACGCAGCTAGTGTTTGGTGCTCGAGAACGCAAACCTCTTTAATGCGTTAAGAGCTCGCTCAAGCACTGCGGAGCTAACTTCGTGCTTTGTAAGTAATCAGCAATATTATAAAATGTATACGATGTTTAATAGGGAGCCAGTGCAGTGTTGACAGAACCGGGCTAATATGGTCATACTTCCTGGTTCTGGTAAGAACTCGAGCTGCTGCGTTTTGGACCAGCTGTAGTTTGTTTATTAAGCGTGCAGG
>CM038640.1:35148622-35156122 GCA_021554675.1 Leuciscus idus | reverse complement strand
AGATACACTTTTATGATGGATAGATGCACTTTTATCATGGATAGATGCACATATAATGGACTTTAAAACAGAAACAGCCATTCACTACCTAGTATGACTTAAGGGCGAGTAAATTATTGGGTTAGGAAAATGAAAAATGAAAGATTTAAATTTTGGGGTGATCTATCCCTTTAACCACAAATTATTGGTTTGGAAATCATCAAAATGTAAGCAAATGAACTTTGCTGTGTCAGAAAAACATCACAGACAGAGTGTAGTTTTGGCAGAATATGGGAAGGTGTGTGTGGACTGATGAATCACAGTGAAACAGAGCGATGTCTCCAGAAATCTGCTGACAAATATAATCCTAAAGCATCTTCAGCACAAAAGTTATGTGTTTTAAAACGAAAACACACTAGTGTAAACAGGGCCTAAGACTATCTATCTTCAATATCCTAACAATTACAACTGCTCCACGTCCATCACACTCAACACTGGTGTACCACAGGGCTGTGTGCTAAGCCCGTTTCTCTACTCCCTCTTCACCTCCGACTGCAAGCCTGTGTACGGATCTAATTCCATCGTCAAGTTTGCGGACGACACTACGGTGATTGGTCTCATCAGCAACAACGATGAGACTGCCTATAGGGAGGAGATCAAGCACCTGGCCACATGGTGCACTGAAAATAACCAGCTCCTCAACACCACCAAAACGAAGGAGCTCATCGTGGACTTCAGGAAAGAGTCAAGAGGCACACACCACACCATCCACATCAATGGAATGGCTGTTGAGCGTGTCTCCAGTTTCAAGTTCCTGGGGACCCACATCTCGGCGGACATGTCCTGGACAACCAACACCTCCTGCCTGGTCAAGAAGGCTCACCAGTGCCTTTTCTTCCTGAGGACACTGAGGAAGAATCAGCTTTCCTCCACTATCCTGGTGATCTTCTATCGCTGTGCAATAGAAAGCATCCTGACCAACTGTGCTACAGTGTGGTATGGGAGCTGTTCTGTTGCAGAGCGCAAGGCACTGCAGCGGGTGGTGAAAACCGCCCAGCGCATCACTGGGACTCCACTACCTGCCATCGAGCACATCCAGAGGAAACGCTGTCTGCATCGAGCTTGCAGCATCCTTAAGGACTCCTCTCACCCAGCCCACAGACTGTTTTCTCTCCTGCCCTCCGGCAGGCGTTTCAGGTGCCTCCGGACCAGGACCAGCAGACTAAAGAACAGTTTTTTCCCCAGAGCTGTCTCTTTATTAAACTCTAACCCTCATTGATCCCACTCCCCTCATATACTGATAGACTCTCCACTCCCTCCTCACACATGCCTCCATTTTGTTATTTGCAATACTATAATGTTCATTTGCACTGCTGACTGTTATTATAGTAACAACTGTTTACATATGCATCTTGCACTACTACCTTGACTGGAATATGCTCAATTTGCACTGCCGACTGTTTATTTACAGTACCGACTGTTTACATACACATTTGCAATACAGTACTTTAACTGTAATATGCAATTACTTTCCACTGCACTTTTACTCGGATAGCTTCTGTCCAAACTTTATTTGCACTACTTTAAATCCATTGTTATACTGCTCATTTTAGCCTAACTTATACATATATCTATTTGTAAAATTCTGTTTATAGTAATAGCCATCTGTATATTATGCTCACATTCTGTTTATAGTAACAGCCATCTGTATATATATTCATAGTACATATCTATCTGTAAAAATTCTGTTTATAGTAACAGCCATCTGTATATATATTCATAGTACATATCTATCTGTAAAAAATTCTGTTTATAGTAATAGCCATCTGTATATTATATTCAGTACATATCTATCTGTAAAAATTCTGTTTATAGTAATAGCCATCTGTATATTATATTCAGTACATATCTAGCTGTAAATTCTGTTCACAGTAATAGTTATCTGTATATTATATTCATAGGACAAATCTATCTGTAAATTTTTGTTTATAATAGTATTCAACTCTATATTTATTCAGTACATATCCATGTTCTGCACTTATGGAACCACTGTATATCCTGCACTTGCTGCTATTGCACTTCTGGTTAGACCTAAACTGCATTTCGTTGCCTTGTACCTGTACTTGTGTAATGACAATAAAGTTTAATCTAATCTAATCTAATCTAATTAACACCCTAGCAACCAATCAAAATAACCTAGCCTAGCAACTAAAGGAAAAACTGCCTCAAACTTCAGGTTTTTAAACTAGTTCAGACTTATAACTCTTTCAAAATTAAATTAAACTATCTAGCTAGCTAGCTTCTAAAACTACAACCTACTCAAGCTCAGAACTTTATGACTTAATGCTATTAAATTTACTTCAGATGTGCTGGTCAGGCGTTCTCAAGCCAACATAAACCTTATCTAGATTTGAGTTTCTGACAGCTGAAGTAATGCGAGTTAGACTGCGAGAAACACAAACACATGCGAGACACCAGGCTGAACACTGCTTATCATGTTTCTATTATTTGCTTTGGAGTAACATTGAAATGAGATGGAAATTCTGATTGGTCATTCTCAGGATGTGAGAACTCTGCATTTCCTCTCGGAGAGCTTGACCTTTGACCTTTAGTGACTTTGTTTATTTACATTTCATTTGGTGCAACCCGCATTCCTGTCTTCATCAACTAAATTTAATTGTTTATTTATTGATAACGGTTTGTTCCCGTAGGAAATATCCTAGTTTTCATCTATAATCATGTATAGAATCATGGGTAAAAGTATTAATCTTAATGAGAAATTAGTGTATTTTCTCTGTGACACAAAGTTCTTCAAGGTTCAAACTGTAGAGCTTCATATTTGTTTCTCTGTTTCTCTAAGTGTACATTTTCTTTTAAAATGCAGATTCCTTGGTGTTTGGATCACATGTGCTTTAAAAGCAGATCTGAATTATTAAACTAACAACTATTAAATATTAACAATAGCTATATAAACTGTAAAATAATACATACACATGTGCGTTTACATGCAAAAGAACAAATTTTTGTATTAATGTGATTATGGCGTAAGAGGAACACTAATGTAAAGTGACTGTATCTGTTCCCACTGGTCTTTAATGCTTACATTTCCATTTAATCATTTAGCAGATGCTTTTATGCAAAGATCACCAAATGAGGAGAGCAACAAAAGCAATCAAACCAACAATAAAAGATGCGTCTTCATCAGTTTGTTGAATATGGCTAAAGTCTCAGCAGCTCAGGTTGAGTTCAGCAGGTCATTCCTCCAGCAAAGAACAGTCCAGGTGAAGGTCTGTGAAAGTGATTCTGTGCCTCTTTGAGATGATGCACCACAAGACACCGTTCATCTGCAGAACACAAGCTTCTGGAATAACATCGGTCTGAAGTAGTGAGTTTAGGTATAGGAGAGCAGAGCCAGTGGTTGATCTGCAGGAAAACATCAGTGCCATGTTTCTGAATGTCAGATCCTACTGATAAAATGTAGATGGAGAAGAGAAGCGGTCCCAGCACGGAGCCCTGAGGCACTCCAGTAGCTAGATGATAGCAGTGATGGGAAAAAACATGTTTCTGAATGACAGATCCTAGTGATGACATGTAGATGGAGAAGAGAAGCGGTCCCAGCACTGAGCCCTGAGGCACTCCAGTAGCTAGATGATAGCAGTGATGGGAAAAAACATGTTTCTGAATGACAGATCCTAGTGATGACATGTAGATGGAGAAGAGAAGCGGTCCCAGCACTGAGCCCTGAGGCACTCCAGTAGCTAGATGATAACAGTGATGAGAAAAACATGTTTCTGAATGACAGATCCTAGTGATGTCATGTAGATGGAGAAGAGAAGTGGTCCCAGCACTGAGCCCTGAGGCACTCCAGTAGCTAGATGATAACAGTGATGGGAAAAAACATGTTTCTGAATGACAGATCCTAGTGATGACATGTAGATGGAGAAGAGAAGCGGTCCCAGCACTGAGCCCTGAGGCACTCCAGTAGCTAGATGATAACAGTGATGGGAAAAAACATGTTTCTGAATGACAGATCCTAGTGATGACATGTAGATGGAGAAGAGAAGCGGTCCCAGCACTGAGCCCTGAGGCACTCCAGTAGCTAGATGATAACAGTGATGGGAAAAAACGTGTTTCTGGATGACAGATCCTAGTGATGTCATGTAGATGGAGAAGAGAAGTGGTCCCAGCGCTGAGCCCTGAGGCACTCCAAGCTAGATGATAGCAGTGATGGAAAAAGCTATGTTTCTGAATGACAGATCTAGTGATGACATGTAGATGGAGAAAAGAAGCGGTCCCAGCATTGAGCCCTGAGGCACTCCAGTAGCTAGATGATAGCAGTGATGGGAAAAACTATGTTTCTGAATGACAGATCTAGTGATGACATGTAGATGGAGAAGAGAAGTGGTCCCAGCATTGAGCCCTGAGGCACTCCAGTAGCTAGATGATAGCAGTGATGGGAAAAACTATATTTCTGAATGACAGATCTAGTGATGACATGTAGATGGAGAAGAGAAGCAGTCCCAGCACTGAGCCCTGAAGCACTCCAGTAGCTAGATGATAACAGTGATGGGAAAAAACACGTTTCTGAATGACAGATCTAGTGATGTCATGTAGATGGAGAAGAGAAGTGGTCCCAGCACTGAGCCCTGAGGCACTCCAGTAGCTAGATGATAACAGTGATGGGAAAAACCATGTTTCTGAATGACAGATCTAGTGATGTCATGTAGATGGAGAAGAGAAGTGGTCCCAGCACTGAGCCCTGAGGCACTCCAGTAGCTAGATGATAACAGTGATGGGAAAAAACATGTTTCTGAATGACAGATCCTAGTGATGACATGTAGATGGAGAAGAGAAGTGGTCCCAGCACTGAGCCCTGAGGCACTCCAGTAGCTAGATGATAACAGTGATGGGAAAAAATACGTTTCTGAATGACAGATCTAGTGATGTCATGTAGATGGAGAAGAGAAGTGGTCCCAACACTGAGACCTGAGGCACTCCAGTAGCTAGATGATAACAGTGATGGGAAAAAACACGTTTCTGAATGACAGATCCTAGTGATGTCATGTAGATGGAGAAGAGAAGTGGTCCCAGCACTGAGCCCTGAGGCACTCCAGTAGCTAGATGATAACAGTGATGGGAAAAAACATGTTTCTGAATGACAGATCTAGTGATGACATGTAGATGGAGAAGAGAAGTGGTCCCAGCATTGAGCCCTGAGGCACTCCAGTAGCTAGATGATAGTAGTGATGGGAAAAACTATGTTTCTGAATGACAGATCTAGTGATGACATGTAGATGGAGAAGAGAAGCGGTCCCAACACTGAGCCCTGAGGCACTCCAGTAGCTAGATGATAACAGTGATGAGAAAAAATATGTTTCTGAATGACAGATCTAGTGATGACATGTAGATGGAGAAGAGAAGCGGTCCCAGCACTGAGGCACTCCAGTAGCTAGATGATAACAGTGATGGGAAAAAACACGTTTCTGAATGACAGATCTTGTGATGTCATGTAGATGGAGAAGAGAAGCAGTCCCAGCACTGAGCCCTGAGGCACTCCAGTAGCTAGATGATAACAGTGATGGGAAAAACCATGTTTCTGAATGACAGATCCTAGTGATGACATGTAGATGGAGAAGAGAAGCGGTCCCAGCACTGAGCCCTGAGGCACTCCAGTAGCTAGATGATAGCAGTGATGGGAAAAACTATGTTTCTGAATGACAGATCTAGTGATGACATGTAGATGGAGAAGAGAAGTGGTCCCAGCACTGAGCCCTGAGGCACTCCAGTAGCTAGATGATAGCAGTGATGGGAAAAACTATGTTTCTGAATGACAGATCCTAGTGATGACATGTAGATGGAGAAGAGAAGCGGTCCCAGTATTGAGCCCTGAGGCACTCCAGTAACTAGATGATAGCAGTGATGGGAAAAACAATGTTTCTGAATGACAGATCTAGTGATGACATGTAGATGGAGAAGAGAAGTGGTCCCAGCATTGAGCCCTGAGGCACTCCAGTAGCTAGATGATAGCAGTGATGGGAAAAACTATGTTTCTGAATGACAGATCTAGTGATGACATGTAGATGGAGAAGAGAAGCAGTCCCAGCACTGAGCCCTGAGGCACTCCAGTAGCTAGATGATAACAGTGATGGGAAAAAACACGTTTCTGAATGACAGATCTAGTGATGTCATGTAGATGGAGAAGAGAAGTGGTCCCAGCACTGAGCCCTGAGGCACTCCAGTAGCTAGATGATAACAGTGATGGGAAAAACCATGTTTCTGAATGACAGATCCTAGTGATGTCATGTAGATGGAGAAGAGAAGTGGTCCCAGCACTGAGCCCTGAGGCACTCCAGTAGCTAGATGATAACAGTGATGGGAAAAACCATGTTTCTGAATGACAGATCCTAGTGATGACATGCAGATGGAGAAGAGAAGCGGTCCCGGCACTGAGCCCTGAGGCACTCCAGTAGCTAGATGATAACAGTGATGGGAAAAAACACGTTTCTGAATGACAGATCTAGTGATGTCATGTAGATGGAGAAGAGAAGTGGTCCCAGCACTGAGCCCTGAGGCACTCCAGTAGCTAGATGATAACAGTGATGGGAAAAACCATGTTTCTGAATGACAGATCCAAGTGATGTCATGTAGATGGAGAAGAGAAGCGGTCCCAGCACTGAGCCCTGAGGCACTCCAGTAGCTAGATGATAACAGTGATGGGAAAAACCATGTTTCTGAATGACAGATCCTAGTGATGACATGTAGATGGAGAAGAGAAGCGGTCCCAGCACTGAGCCCTGAGGCACTCCAGTAGCTAGATGATAACAGTGATGGGAAAAAACATGTTTCTGAATGACAGATCCTAGTGATGACATGTAGATGGAGAAGAGAAGTGGTCCCAGCACTGAGCCCTGAGGCACTCCAGTAGCTAGATGATAACAGTGATGGGAAAAACCACGTTTCTGAATGACAGATCCTAGTGATGACCTGTCGATGGAGAAGAGAAGTGGTCCCAGCACTGAGCCCTGAGGCACTCCAGTAGCTAGATAATAACAGTGATGGGAAAAACCATGTTTCTGAATGACAGATCTAGTGATGACATGTAGATGGAGAAGAGAAGCGGTCCCAGCACTGAGCCCTGAGGCACTCCAGTAGCTAGATGATAACAGTGATGGGAAAAACCATGTTTCTGAATGACAGATCCTAGTGATGACATGTAGATGGAGAAGAGAAGTGGTCCCAGCACTGAGCCCTGAGGCACTCCAGTAGCTAGATGATAACAGTGATGGGAAAAAACATGTTTCTGAATGACAGATCCTAGTGATGACATGTAGATGGAGAAGAGAAGCGGTCCCAGCACTGAGCCCTGAGGCACTCCAGTAGCTAGATCCTACAGTTCAAACTACAATCCGGCCTTTAGCTCATAAATGCCAGAGGAGAACTGGCCCCCGACTGAGCCTGGGTTCTCCCAAGGTTTTTTTTTCTCCATTAGGTCACCTGATGGAGTTTTAGGACACCATTAGG
>CM038640.1:35123622-35138622 GCA_021554675.1 Leuciscus idus | reverse complement strand
AATCCTGATGAAGGTACGAGGCACTTCACATTAAGGGTTCTCAGTTAAAACGGTGTCGTGTTAGCGGCCCCTAAATGAATAAGTAATGATCTTTGCAACGGAACTGAATCAATCAAAACTAACTTTATCTGGAAAATAACTTTATTCTAGATCTGCAGTAAAGCCAAAACAATCTCTGTTACTGTAATCTCCTATTATCACTGTAAAGCTGCTGTGAAACATCTATATTGTTAAAAGCGCTATATAAATGAAAGTGACTTGACTTGACTTGAGAGCAGTTGGGCCCCCTACCGCACCATGCCATTAATAAAATCGATTTCTGGGGGCCCCAAAAGTGTGTGGGCCCTTAGAATCGTCCGACTCCCCCCTTAGCGGCACCTAACCCCTGGTTGGCGGTAACACATTACAAGTAACTTGAGTTACGTAATCAGATTACTAGGGTTGCCCTCGACTAAAGATTTTTAGTAGAACGACTAGTAGTCGTTCATTTAAGCCATTAGTCGACTAATCGCACGTTTATATTCATAAGCCATAAATGATAGTAATGCGCCTTTAATTGCGTATATAAAATACACAGCCTAATCAGATTCAAAATTCAAATATAAAGCTTGCCACGGTGCACCGGCAAATGAAATGAGTATGAATGTGTCATGAAAAACAACGGGAGGGGACTGTCTAAACGTTTTAATTATTTCCACTGAGACCGAAACGACAGACAGCACCATTATTTTACAAAAGCACAACGTTTTGTTTTTTATTGTGAGTTAAAAAAAAAATTTAAGTAGACCCTTTACAGTTTGCAATACTCTTATCTGTATCATGACCAAAAATGACAGAGTATTTTAAGTTAAATGCGGTGATGTGTGTGTCATACAGTAAACGCTCTCCACACAAACACTTAGATATGCGCCTAATAATAGCGCACATTTATCTAGGTTAGCATTAGAGCGAGTGGACTTGTAAAGTTGCTACTACTTACATGTTTTAAATGATAAGGCATATTTGAGTTCGATGAATGATAGGCGAATGATTGGATTTCCTGCTGTTAATGATCTGTCCGTTACAGCCTGCGTAATTTCGCCACTTACTGTGGAGGTATTTTTCTGCGACTAACCGACTAATAAAATCTTAGTCGACCAAACCTCTTCTAGTCGGCTACTGGGGGCAGCCCTACAGATTACTTATTCAAGTAACTAGGAAAGTAACGCATTACTTTTTCAATTTACAACAAAATATCTGTTACGTTTTCAAATAAGTAACGCTAGTTACTTTTCCACATTTATTGACTGACAGCTCTCCTGTCCCCATGTTGAGAGGAATAAAGTAAGGAGGTGTTAGTTCAATCATACTAATAAGCAAAATTGACTTTAGATTAGATTTAGAAATAAGAGTGTTGATCTTCCTTCTCCTGTATCCTATGTTTCTTTAATCCAGAACAGAAGCTGAAAGGTTTGTTTGAGCGGCGCCCTCTACTGTACTCTACCTCTACTGTACACTACTGTACTCTACCTCTACTGTACTCTACCTCTACTGTGCACTACTGTACTCTACCTCTACTATACACTACTGTACTCTACCTCTACTGTACACTACTGTACTCTACCTCTACTGTACTCTACCTCTACTGTACTCTACTGTACTCTACCTCTAGTGTACACTGCTGTACTCTACCTCTACTGTACACTACTGTACTCTACCTCTACTGTACTCTACTGTACTCTACCTCTACATCTACTGTACTCTACCTCTACATCTACTGTACTCTACCTCTACTTCTACTGTACTCTACCTCTACATCTACTGTACTCTACCTCTACCTCTACATCTACTGTACTCTACCTCTACATCTACTGTACTCTACCTCTACTTCTACTGTACTCTACCTCTACTGTACACTACTGTACTCTACCTCTACATCTACTGTACTCTACCTCTACTGTACTCTACCTCTACTTCTACTGTACTCTACCTCGACTGCACTCTACTGTACTGTACTCTACTGTACTCCACTGTACTCTACCTCTACTGTACTCTTCCTCTACTGTACCTCTACTGTACTCTACCTCTACTGCACTCTACTGTATCTCTACGGTACTCTACCCTACTCTACCGCTACTGCACTCTACTGTACTCTACCTCTTCTGTACTCTACTGTGCTCTACCTCTACTGTACTCTACTGTGCTCTACCTCTACTGTGCCTCTACGGTACTCTACCCTACTCTACCTCTACTGTACTCTACTGTACCTCTACCCTACTCTACCTCTACTGTACTCTACTGTGCTCTGCCTCTACTGTGCCTCTACGGTACTCTACCCTACTCTACCTCTACTGTACTCTACTGTACCTCTACTCTACTCTACCTCTACTGTACTCTACCTCTACTGCACTCTACTGTACCTCTACGGTACTCTACCCTACTCTACCTCTACTATACTCTACCGCTACTGCACTCTACTGTACTCTACTGTACCTCTACCCTACTCTACCTCTACTGTACTCTACCTGTTTAGGTTATTTCCACTTCTACTTCTAATTTCAAAAAATAAGAGAGAAGTCTTGTGGCTGACGCGTGTTCCAGGATGCTACAATAAAAACGAACTCTTTCTCTTGAATCACGGTTGCAGGTTTATTCTAACAAACAATATGTGACTTCTGTATATACAAAATAAAACGTTCCTTCCAAACACTGACTCGTGCACATGCACGTCTATAAACTGACAGGAAAAAACACGGTCAGAAAAACCATGCGACTCCTTCTCCATCAACCCTTATCTTTTTTTTTTTTTAGCACCGTCGTTGTCTACGTGCTTAAAGTGGCAGTACTTATTGAAATTACAAATGCAACGCTAAAATACAATTCTTAATTATCTACATTATAAATCCTAAATTATGAATTATGTGGATCATGAACAAAATGAAATATCAAATATAAACTTATTTTACGTTCTTGAATGTAAAACAAACATTTGGCACCTACATTACCGGCCCCTAATTGTTCTAGTAACAAATACCTTAGAACAATTACTGTATTTCTCTTAACTATGCACAATAAACAATATTCACATTAGAAAATATTCTAATTTCTCACAAAACAAAGATGCTATTAATAAGCAAGTTAAATGTCTATTGCTTAGTCATTTAACCTTTCCAAGATATAAAGTCCATTACCACTCCATTTCTTAAGGAGAAATAACAAAAAACAAAGAGAGCCAGAGGTTACTAGCACATGGCTCATCGTTGGGGCTTAGTCTTTACCACTAGCCCAATCAGATTCCACAAGCAGACAAATCTTCGTAATGGGTCGGTCCAAGATGTTAGTCTTTGTCTTTATCCTTACTCTGCGAACAAAACCCTTCTTGTCTGGGAAAGCTTTGATGATTTTGCCCATAATCCAAGAATTTCTTGGCGCACAGTCATCTACGAGAAGAATGACGTCACCTTCTGCAAAGTTCCTAGATGCTGTGGCCCACCGCTGGCGCTCTTGGAGTTGAGGTAGGTACTCTTTAATCCATCTCTTCCAGAATAAGTTGGACATATATTGCACCTGTTTCCATCTGCGTCATGAGTAGAGGTTGTTTTGGTCAAACAATCCTGGCGGTAATAATGGTGTTGTTTTCAGTAACAGCAGGTGATTGGGTGTGAGAGCCTCCAGATCGTTAGGGTCACTGGATACCCTAGTGATCGGTCGGCTGTTGATGATCGACTCTGCCTCACATAAAACTGTAAGAAGGCCTTCCTCATCAAGAATTTGCTCTCTTGCAGTGGAATTCAGCACCTTTCTGACTGATCTTATCAACCTTTCCCACACACCACCGTGATGTGAAGCAGTAGGAGGATTGAATGTCCATTTGATTCCATGCTGATGGAATAGATGCTGAAACTCTGAAGTGTTCCAATCAGCAATGGCAGCCTTCAGCTCGCGATTGGCAGCAACAAAGTTTGTACCGTTATCGGAGCGAATCTCCTTAACTTGTCCTCTACGAGCCATAAAACGCCGAATTGCATTTATGCATGAATCTGTGTCTAATGACGAGGCAAGCTCAATGTGCACTGCACGAATGGTCAAACAAGTGAATATGACTCCGTATCTTTTCAAGAGTGTTCTTCCACGTCTCACCTCGAACGGTCCGAAATAATCTACACCTACTCGGGTGAAGGGAGGATCATCTGGCATCACTCGCTCTTGTGGAAGATCAGCCATTAGTTGATTTCCAGCCTTTCCATGTAAACGTCGACACGTCACGCACTTTGCAATTACTTTTCTGATGACTGTGTTGGCCCTCGGAAGCCAAAACTTCTGGCGTAATTCAGAGAGCATGTGATTGCGCCCTCCGTGTCCAGTCTCTTTATGTATCTGTTGGAGAATTAAATCGGTGATATGAGAATCTCGGGACAAAATAACAGGCTGTTTGTTACTTTCTGGCATAGCTGCCCGACTCAGTCTCCCACCAACTCGCAACAGGTCATCTTGAAGTACAGGGTTCAGTTTATACAAGTGACTACTGCGCCTCATACTCTGTCCTTTGTGTAAAGCAAAAATCTCTTCTGAGAATTTCTCTTTTTGACAGAATTTGATTATGTCAAGTTCTGCTTGACCCAGTTCTTCCACTGTAAGTTGTGTATGCCTAAAGCTTGCTTTGAAACGATCAATCTGATTTTGAATCAGATGTTGATTAAAATCTAGGCTGTTCTTTGTATTAGACGCACACAGCTCTCTGCGTTTTTGACAAAGACTCCGTAACAAGGCTTTAAACTTCAGGAACCATGCCACAGCTTTTTTCAACTTAATCCATGATGAGAAGTAGTTGATCAGTCTCATGAATGGAGTAATGTTTTCTTCCACTTCTATTTGGTTTACTGTGACATTTTTGATTTCAGGATCATCTGAAGTGATGTCTGTGTAATTCAATGGAATGCTGGGCCAACACTCTTCAGGACTGCGAAGAAACTCAGGTCCAGACACCCAAGTCGTGTTCTTCACGAACTCATCCACTCCTTGCCCTCTAGAGGCGCAGTCAGCCGGATTCTTGTCTGTGCTGACATGTCTCCACTGATCCACATCAGAGTCTTTCAGAATAGATGAAACTCTGTTTGCCACGAATGTGCGGAAACGAGTGGTCTCATTTTGAAGATACCGGAGTACTACCGTACTGTCAGTCCAAAACATTGAATTTGCAAGATTCAGTTGTAGTTCTCTTCTTAGAACACCATCCATCTTGACAGCAACAGTAGCAGCGGTTAATTCCATTCGAGGAATAGTAGGAGGTCTGAGAGGCGCTACTCTGGATTTGCCCATCATAAACGCACAATGTGTCTCATTGTTTGCGTTGCGCAGGAGAAGGTAGCTGACTGATCCGTAAGCATTCTCACTCGCGTCCGCAAAGTGATGTAATTGAGCAAATACGCAACTTCCAAACCCTTCAGGTTTGAGACATCTTGCAACTGAGAAATGTTCTAAAGCAGAAAGACTGACTAACCAGTCAAACCACCGTCTTTTCACATGCTCGGGTAAGTCGTCATCCCATCCAGTCTTCAGTCTACACAGTTCCTGCAGCATAATCTTCGCTGGTAAAACTACAGGTGACAAGATGCCTAAAGGGTCATAGACTGATCCAATGACTGACAGAAGACCTCTTCTTGTAAATGGGCGATCTCTAATGGTGATCTTGAATTTGAACGTGTCTGACTCGACACACCAGTTGAGACCGAGAGCCCTCTCCAGAGGAAGTTCCTCATTATCCAGATCCAAGGTTTTCATTTCTGTAGCCAGTTCAGACTTCGGGATTGAATCGAGCACTTTACGTCGGTTGCTCACCCATTTGTTGAGACGGAATCCTCCATTAGCACAGATCTTCATAAGATCCTGACACATTAATATGGCTGCCTCCTCTGTGGCAACAGACTTGAGACAGTCATCGACGTAAAAATTCTGTAAAACCGTCTGAACCACTTCTTCTCTGAACTGCCCACGCTGATCTTCAGCACACCTCCTCAAGGCAAAATTGGCGCAACTGGGTGAGGATGTGGCCCCAAACAAATGCACAGTCATCTTGTGCTCGTTCAGTGTTTGATTGCAGTCACCGTCCGTCCACCAGAGGAACCTGAGTAAATCAGAGTCTTCATCAGACACCTTTACTTGGTGGAACATTGCTTCCACGTCCGCCATAATCGCAACAGGCTCTTGTCTGAATCGGATAACAACACCAATCAGACTGCTGGTCAAGTCTGGACCCTGGAGAAGTTGATCGTTCAGGGATGTGCCTCTATAGGACGCTGCACAGTCAAACACAACTCTCAATTTCTGTTTGACAGGGTGGTACACAGCGTGGTGTGGTATATACCACACTTTCCCTTCTTTGTGCTTCAGTTGATCATTGGACAATTTCACTGCATACCCCTTTTGAATCAGGTTGTCCATAAAGTCTGTATACTCCTGTCTAAAGCAGTCATTCTTGAGAAACTTTCGCTCTAAATTGTGTGCTCGTTGCTCAGCAATTGGGCGATTATTTGGCATGTTGACCAATCTGTTTTTGAGGGGTAGACATAAGGAGTAATGGCCGTCTATCAGTTTAGCAGATTCCATGACCATATCCATAAACTGATGGTCCTCTCTGGACATTTCCACTTCATCATGCTTTCCACTTTCGGGAAAATCCATTTTAAACTGTTGTAACCACAGATTTTCTAAACGGCTCACTGATATGCGGTTTACCACTGTCTTTGTTGGCTTTCTCTTGTCTGCATGACAGCAGGTTTCCCTCCAAGGTCCGTTCACAAACCAGCCTAACCTGGTCCGAACTGCATATGGCCCATCACCAACACTGCCCACCACCTCCCACGGCTCCATAGCTTTAGGTACGTTTGCTCCAATAAGCAATCCAATGTTAGCTTCAATTTGAGGTAAGTTTATGCCTTTAAGGTAGGTCCACCTTTCAATATCCTTTTGTTGTGGTATGTTTTCCTTTCCAACAGGTATTGACTTTTGCGTGAAGACATCTGGAAGATCTATGAATTCCTCACCAGACAAACTACTGATCTCCAAGCCCGACACCTTGTACGTACAGACGGGTTTCTCTTCATTCATGGTTCTTAGTAGTATGTCAGTCTTTCTCCCAGTGAGCTTCAATTCATCCATCAATGCTTCTGTACAGAACGTGGCTGAGCTACCCGGGTCCACGAATGCGTAAGTTTGCACCACTGTTTTCCCCTTCCTGGCCTTTACTTGAACAGGAACGATTGTAAGTAAACAGTCATCTTCCCCGGCCCCATTCAGCTCACAACCCTTTGATTCTGCATTAACAAAAGCACTTAAGATTGTTTGAGTTTCACTGCTTTTAGTATTCTTCTCTGATTCCACAGCTGTGTTCCTTTTCTTGATATGTAGCAACGTAGGATGAATTAGAGAACACACCTGACAACTAATTCTTCCTTTGCAGAATTTGCTCATGTGCCCTTGCTTCAAGCAGCCAAAACAAAGTCCTTTTTTCTTTAAGAACTCTATCTTTTCATCATGTGACTTTTCTTTAAGTTTACCACACAGGTCTATGGAGTGCTCACCCTCACAAAAGAGACACGTCTGCGTTGTTATCATGGAACTTGTGTTTTCTCTTGACTTTGTGTTTGAATTTTGTTTGTCCAACTGTACATAACTTGTGGTGAATGATTTCTTGATTACACCTTTTCTTTGCTCTTTATTATTGTTTTGTTTAGTTGTAGATATTTTGGCAGCTGTGCTATCCTTTATGTCTCCAAAGATTGGATGAAGTGCAATTTTGGCTTGTTTATTTATGAACTCTACCAAATCCATGAACTTGACTCTCCTGTCACATCGTTCTTGAACCTCACATGCAACACTTCTCCATTTTTCACGTAGCTTGTATGGAAGCTTTGTTACAATTATTTTGAGGTTTGCAACATTATCAAGCTCCTCCATGTAACTCACTTCAGCCATGGTATTACGGCAAGCTGTCAAAAAAAGTGAAAACGCATTGAGAGCTTCTGCATCTTCTGGCCTGATAGGCGTCCAATTCAAGACTTTGTTCATATAGGCCACAGCAATTTTGTAATCATTTCCAAAGTATTCCCCAAGTAACTGTCTGGCTTTGTAATAACCTTCATTTGGATGCATATGAAGACAGCTCTTTATTAACTCCTTAGGCTGTCCACTTGTGAACTGCTCTAAAAAGTAAAGACGATCCTTAGGGCTTTCAGTGCGAGATTCTACGCCATGCTCAAAGGCTCTTACAAATGTATTGTAATCAAGAGGATCACCACTGAATACAGGAATGTCTAATGGTGGCAAAGTCATAATTTTCTGTTGTTTCGCTATCAACTCTGTTATAGTATTCTGACGAGTCATAACACTACAAAGTGTTTCAATTGCGTGATCATCTGTTTCATTTTTCGCTGTAAACTGATGGGTGCCTATAGGATGAGGCTGAAGAGGTACGAATTCACCACGTTCGTTTTTTGTGTTGGTGACTGGATTTCGACTTGCAAGTAATGGAATACATCCAGAGTCACTTGTCGTTGCATGCGCAGGGCTCACTTGGGATGAACGCTCATTTTCAAAATGTTCTAAAACTCTTAATTTGGCATCAGAGGCAGCAATTGCCGTCTGTAAATCTAATTCTTCTCTTTTTGATTTTAACTCTGCTTCCTGACGCTCAAGATCTTGTTTTTGTTTTAAAGCCGCTGCCTGTGCAAGCAATGTAGCTCTTTCTATTTCTGCTTTAAGGCGCACTGAGGAAGTATTGGACACTTTGCTTCCAGTGGTTGAACCACGCTTTTTGCTCCTACTGCTCAATGCAGACACAGCAGAGACGCTGTCAGAAGGATGGATGTCTTCATCACAGTGCCTAGCTTGTTCTAAACGCTCCTCAGCTGCTTTAATCCACAGTTCCACGTGTTGAATAAATCCATGTATACGACTTGCATTTGGCTCATACCAAGAGCTTTGATCCTTCTGGAATTCTTCCACATACATTAATTGCTCTAAACTGTCATTCATCTTGCTCAATTCTCCAAATGAGTCTTGATAATTCAAACGCAATTTCTGTTTAACTGTGTTCACGTTAACATCGTCTTCCATTAGTCTTTCAATCTGATTAGCTTGGCTAGTTAAATGTCCTAACTTGGCCTTTCTAGATTGAATTAACTTATGCAGCTTTTCTTCAATAGCCTTCTCTGTCATTTTCGATTCTCTTTTTCCACAAACTAGATGTCCAGTAACTTCGTTCATTTTGGCAAACTTCCAAAAATAGCGAAACAAGTTGCAGCTTACCAAAACTTTTTCCACACGCAGTTAGTTACCGTTCATCTTCTGTGGACGGCTATCCTTTGGTTCCTTGTTAACGTTATCCAAACAGTCCGCGATGTCCACGAGCATCATATCCTCTTCCACACGAAGCAAAAGGTTTTTCTGACTAAATGTTTAGGTTATTTCCACTTCTACTTCTAATTTCAAAAAATAAGAGAGAAGTCTTGTGGCTGACGCGTGTTCCAGGATGCTACAATAAAAACGAACTCTTTCTCTTGAATCACGGTTGCAGGTTTATTTTAACAAACAATATGTGACTTCTGTATATATACAAAATAAAACGTTCCTTCCAAACACTGACTCGTGCACATGCACGTCTATAAACTGACAGGAAAAAACACGGTCAGAAAAACCGTGCGACTCCTTCTCCATCAACCCTTATCTTTTTTTTTTTTAGCACCGTCGTTGTCTACGTGCTTAAAGTGGCAGTACTTATTGAAATTACAAATGCAACGCTAAAATACAATTCTTAATTATCTACATTATAAATCCTAAATTATGAATTATGTGGATCATGAACAAAATGAAATATCAAATATAAACTTATTTTACGTTCTTGAATGTAAAACAAACATTTGGCACCTACACTACCTCTACTGCACTCTACTGTACCTCTACGGTACTCAACCCTACTCTACCTCTACTCTACCTCTACTGCACTCTACCTCTACTGTACTCTACTGTACCTCTACCTCTACTGTACTCTACCTCTACTGCACTCTACTGTACCTCTATGGTACTCTACCCTACTCTACCTCTACTGTACTCTACTGTACCTCTACTGTACACTACCTCTACTGCACTCTACTGTACCTCTACGGTACTCTACCCTACTCTACCTCTACTGTACCTCTATTGTACTCTACCTCTACTCTACCTCTACTGTACTCTAATGTACCTCTACGGTACTCTACCCTACTCTACCTCTACTGTACTCTACTGTACCTCTACTATACCTCTACTGTACTCTACCTCTACTGCACTCTACTGTACCTCTACGGTACTCTACCCTACTCTACCTCTACTGTACCTCTACTGTACTCTATCTCTACTGCACTCTACCTCTACGGTACTCTACTGTACCTCTACGGTACTCTACTCTACCTTTACTGTACTCTACTGTACCTCTACAGTACTCTACCTCTACTGTACTCTACCTCTACTGTACTCTACTGTACCTCTACGGTAATCTACCTCTACTGTACTCTACGACTACTGTACTCTACTGTACCTCTACAGTACTCTACCTCTACTGTACTCTACTGTACCTCTACGGTAATCTACCTCTACTGTACTCTACCTCTACTGTACTCTACTGTACCTCTACAGTACTCTACCTCTACTGTACTCTACCTCTACTGTACTCTACTGTACCTCTACTGTACTCTACCTCTACTGTACTCTACTGTACCTCTACGGTAATCTACCTCTACTGTACTCTACCTCTACTGTACTCTACTGTACCTCTACAGTACTCTACCTCTACTGTACTCTACTGTACCTCTACGGTAATCTACCTCTACTGTACTCTACGACTACTGTACAGGAGTAAATCTGCATTACCTTCAGCCTGAGGCTTATTCATTTCACTTTCAGTATGAAAGGGCCTTAACATTTGCAAAAATATTACTTTTTTTGTTATTAAAAAACAAACAAGCAAGCCCAGCCCAGGTGAGGAAAGTTACACAAAAGTAATGTAACGCATTACTTTTCATAAAAAGTAACTAAGTAAAGCAATTAGTTACTTTTTCGGGGAGTAACGCAATATTGTAATACATTACTTTTAAAAGTAACTTTCCCCAACACTGCATGAGAGCGATGCGAAACTCATAGACTGTACAACAATAAACCCGTAGTGTTTCTGAAGAGCGTTTTTGAAGGCCAAAGTGGGCGGAGCCGTCCGTCAGCATCTTGGCCGCGTCACTCCCGGACAAACGAAAATGGGCAGCGAGGCGTATTAGCTGAGGTGACGTGACACTAACAGATAACAGACAAACGGCTAATATTCACCCCCCTCACAGCCATCATGAAGGGCAAAATTAGCTATATAGACCAAACCACTTTTTGCACCAGGCTGTAAACATGTTTTTTCTGCTGTAAAGTTGGGCATTGTAACATGGAGGTCTATGGGATTGACTCTTTTCTGCAGCCTCTCTAGTGGCCAGTCGATGAACTGCAGTTTAAGCCACTTCAGGATGGGATTCAAGAGAGAGACCGGAAGGTTGCCGCTTGGTTGAACTCTATTGTAGAGCAGCGGTTCTCAAACGTTTAGAATCCAAGGCCCCCGTTTATCCAAGACAAACTCAAAGGTCCTCCAATCTAAGCTGATGTGATCTAATCTGATGCTGCTTCTGTCCGGTTTCAAGTCAAGTCACATTTATTTATATAGTGCTTTTTACAACTCAGAGTGTTTCAAAGCAGCTTTACAGAGATAACAGGAAAATAACGCAAAAAAAGTTTGTTTCCAGAAGAAAATAGCGTCACAGTCCAGCTTAAGTAAGTTCAGAGATGTTTCATTTTTGTTTTTAAAAGTTATTAATTTAGTTCATTTATATATATATATATAGCCGTTCTGGAGTAAACCGTGATGTCATCATCCAGCTCAGTTCAGTTCTTGTATAATAGTGGCAATGCAGGCAGATCAATAATATTGTTGAATATTAAATTAAATGTTAAATTTAATGTCCCCAACTAAACAAGCCAAGCCAATGGCAACAAAGGTGGAAAAAGGCGACAGTGGCAAGGCAGAAACTCCATCAGTGACAGAACCCAGGAGAACCCAGACTCAGTCTCTCAGTCTCTCAGTTCTCCTCTGGCCAACCAGCGAACAGTGTGTGATTATGATCCGGCAGCATTACAGGTCAGAGGTCAGAGTGGATCAGAACAATCAGAATATTATCCAGTTCCTCTGTTTGGAAGTCGGAGTCTCGCCGGTATGGAGACGAGTTTGTTGAGGATCAGTGCGGATGGCTGTGGTGTGGATGAGGCCTTCACAGGGCTGATGAGGCTGGCACTTCAGGGATGAGTCGTGGACGTGTGTGTGTGTGTGTGTGTGTGTGTGCAGGCGCAGTTCCACCATCTGATCTGGAGTGTGTGTGTGTGTGTGTGTGTGTGTGTGTGTGTGTGTGTGTGTGTGTGTGTGTGTGTGTGTGTGTGTGTGTGTGTGTGTGTGCAGGCGCAGGTCCTCCATCTGATCTGGAGTGTGTGTGTGTGTGTGTGTGTGTGTGTGCAGGCGCAGGTCCACCATCTGATCTGGAGTGTGTGTGTGTGTGTGTGTGTGTGTGTGTGTGTGTGTGTGTGTGTGTGTGTGTGTGTGTGTGTGTGTGTGTGTGTGTGTGTGTGTGTGTGTGTGTGTGTGTGTGTGTGTGTGTGTGCAGGCGCAGGTCCTCCATCTGATCTGGAGTGTGTGTGTGTGTGTGTGTGTGTGTGTGTGCAGGCGCAGGTCCACCATCTGATCTGGAGTGTGTGTGTGTGTGTGTGTGTGTGTGTGTGTGTGTGTGTGTGTGTGTGTGTGTGTGTGTGTGTGTGTGTGTGTGTGTGTGTGTGTGTGTGTGTGTGTGTGTGTGTGTGTGTGTGTGTGTGTGTGTGTGTGTGTGTGTGTGTGTGTGTGTGTGTGCAGGCGCAGGTCCTCCATCTGATCTGGAGTGTGTGTGTGTGTGTGTGTGTGCAGGCGCAGGTCCTCCATCTGATCTGGAGTGTGTGTGTGTGTGTGTGTGTGTGCGTGTGCGTGCAGGCGCAGGTCCACCATCTGATCTGGAGTGTGTGTGTGTGTGTGTGTTTGGTGCAACCAAACCCCTACAGATGATCCAGAATGCTGCAGCTCGTCTTGTCTTCAACGAGCCCAAAAGGGCCCACGTCACTCCTCTGTTCATCTCTCTGCACTGGCTACCTCTCGCTGCTCGCATCAAGTTCAAGGCACTGACGCTTGCTTACAGATCTATCACAGGCTCAGCTCCCTCCTACTTTCACTCACTCCTACGAGTCTACATCCCTACCAGACACCTACGATCGGTCAAAGAGCGACGTCTTGTGGTTCCATCACAGAAAGCCACAAAATCACTTTCCAGAACATTCTCATTCACAGTTCCATGCTGGTGGAACGCTCTCCCCACCCTCATCCGGAATGCAGAATCCCTGACAACATTCAAAAGACAGCTGAAAACCCATCTCTTCCGTGAGCACTTAACCTTATAAAAAAATAAAAAAAATAAAAAAAAAATAAAATCCTTTCCCTTTGAAACATCACTTATCAGGCTTATACTACTCTGAATAATACCACCATCTGATCTGGAGTGTGTGTGTGTGTGTGTGTGTGTGTGTGTGCAGGCGCAGGTCCACCATCTGATCTGGAGTGTGTGTGTGTGTGTGTGTGTGTGTGTGTGTGTGTGTGTGTGTGTGTGTGTGTGCAGGCGCAGGTCCTCCATCTGATCTGGAGTGTGTGTGTGTGTGTGTGTGTGTGTGTGTGTGTGTGTGTGTGTGTGTGTGTGTGTGTGTGTGTGTGTGTGTGTGTGTGTGTGTGTGCAGGCGCAGGTCCACCATCTGATCTGGAGTGTGTGTGTGTGTGTGTGTGTGTGTGTGCAGGCGCAGGTCCTCCATCTGATCTGGTGTGTGTGTGTGTGTGTGTGTGTGTGTGTGTGTGTGTGTGTGTGTGTGTGTGTGTGTGTGTGTGTGTGTGTGTGCAGGCGCAGGTCCACCATCTGATCTGGAGTGTGTGTGTGTGTGTGTGTGTGTGTGTGTGTGTGTGTGAGAGTGAGTGAGTGAGTGGGTGAGTGAGTGTATTGTGTGTGTACTGTAACCTCAGCCTGATGTAACGGTGAATGTTCTGATGTTTCTCCACAGGATAATCTCCTGGATCTGGAGCTGGCTAAGCAGGGCCCGGACCCGAAGGACATGGAGGAGAAGGTGGTGAAGATCGGCAGTGTTCTGGACGAGCTGCAGACCCGCTACGCACGCCTGCTGGCCGAACACGAGGCGGTTCAGGCCAAGCTGAAGAAGCGGGTCACTAAACTGGAGAAGAAGATCTCAGACTCGGGAGGAGTGGAGATCCCTGAGCCATGAGGGAACGAGACAAACCCAGACAAACTAACGAGCGCTAGCATCCTGAACAGAAGCCTTGTATATGTGTGGTCCACCTCGGGGTTATCCTGTCAGTCTGTGTTCCAGCACTGCAAAAAAGGCTTTTCTTGCTTAGTATTTTTGTCTTGTTTCCAGTCCAGATATCAAACATTTCTTAAATCAAGTAGTAAAATGACATAAGATATTAAGTCTTGTTTTCTGGGGAAATAAATAAACATTGAGTTGATGCCTAAAATAAGCAAAATTATCTTCCAATGAGATAAAAAAATTAAAAAAATTTAAAAAAATCTTCTCTCTGTTTGAATTAAGATTATTTTTCTGACACCATTGGCAGATAATTTTGCTTGTTTTAAGCAAAAACTCACTTAATTTTGATTAATTCCCCCAGAAAACAGGACATAATATCTTATGTCATTTTACTCATCTAGTAAATGCATCTTGATTTAAGAATTTTTAGATATTTGGACTGGAAACAAGACAAAAATACTGAGTAAGAAAAGCTTTTTTTGCAGTGAACCAACAACATAGAATGAAGAAATCTGCTAAATGCAAATGTAAGATATTGTACAGATGATTTGGTTAGTATTGATTGTATCATGTTCT
>CM038640.1:35101122-35118622 GCA_021554675.1 Leuciscus idus | reverse complement strand
CATCAGAAGAATTGTTGTTTCAACCACGGATAGACGTCAGTACACTCCTTTCTTCAAGTTCACATATCCCCGTAAACACAGTCGGTGTAAACGTCTGAGACAGTAAAGCAGTGTAAGCCTGTGTCGACTGACAGCCTGTACTCACTGACAACATTAGAGCTGATCAGGGAACAGCAGAAGAAGGAAACACTCACTGAACTTTTCTAACTTTACTGAGCTGTTGTTCGGCACTGACCTCTCCAACGGCCACATGAGTGTGTGTATGCGACCCTGAGATGCGTTCCCTGTCAAACATCATTTATCTTTAGTTTCCTTCATTTTTTTCATTAAGGAAAGAAAATATATATATTTTTTGGGGATTTCTTTCTTTATATATATATATATATATATATATATACATATATATATATATATATATATATATATATATATATATTTTATACGAATGCTATACAATTTGATACAATTTATTTTGTTCTGCAGACAAACAAAATTAAACTAACCTGTTAATTCAGAATAGCAGAGATATCTCCAATTTAAGAAAAATAATATAATCAAGTAGCCTTGGGGGCGGGTCATGTTGGGGGCGGGGCTTGGGTGGACCATATAATCGGATATTGCAATATCCCCCACCCCTAACTCACACACATATACACACACACATATACACACACTCTCTCACACTCTCTCTCTCTGTCTCTCTCTCTCTATATATATTTTTTTTGTTGTTTATGATTATGTTTATGTAAACCAAAGGAATTTTTGTACATTTAGCTTAAAATTGTGTTCTTAAAGTATAGTTATATGCAGTGTGTTGAGGTCTCTCTGTGTGTGTGTGTGTCAGGCCCCTGTCCCCCCTGCCCACAGATGGTGAGTGTGTCGTGTGTGTGTGGGAAGTCGTCTCGTGTTCCTCGGCGCTGCAGTGCTAAAGCCTGGAGCTGCACACAGATCTGCAGACGCACACTCCCGTGCAGAACACACACCTGTGCAAACACCTGCCACGCTGGTAACACACACTTATTCCCTGAGCAGAGTGTGTTCAGACACACAGGAGCATTAGTCTCTCTCTCTCTCTCTCTCTCTCTCCGCAGGTGTGTGTGAGGCGTGTCCGAGGGTCAGTGTGCAGCAGTGTGTGTGTGGCCTGAAGCGGGCGGAGCGGCCCTGTGCCAGTCCAGAGTGGAACTGTGACCAGGTGTGTGTGTGTAACGCTGTCCTGTGTGTGCAGGTGTGTGTGTGTGTGTGTAACACTGTCCTGTGTGTGCAGGTGTGTGGCCGCCTGCTGTCCTGTGGGAATCACACCTGTGAGCGTGTGTGTCACGCCGGTGTGTGTGGAGGGTGTCCTCGTGCTGGGAATCGCTCCTGTTCCTGCGGCAAAACCAGTAAGTTCACACACACACACACACACACACACACACACACACACACACACACACACACACACACCTGTGACCTGTGTTAATATTCAGTGTCTTCCACACTCTACTGAACTACTGAACCTAAGAGTTACACAAAAACCTATTATTTAGTTTCTTTACGTAAAAATGGAGCTGAATGTGTTAATGCATTAACAACACAAGTTTGTGTGTGTGTGTGTGTGTGTGTGTGTTCAGAGAGTGTGTTGCCGTGTACGGTCGATGTGCCCACCTGTGGAGACACCTGTGGGAAGAGACTGGACTGTGGTTTACACACATGCTCAATGCGCTGCCACAGAGGAACCTGTGAGACCTGCCGACAGGTACGACACACACGTCATTTTTATGATTTTTTTGGATCTTTTAATTTCTAGAGGACTTTAAATGGAGGGACAGAAATCTGTCAGGTTTTATAAAAATTTCTTCATTTGTGTTTGGAAGTTAAACGAAAATCTTATTAGGTTTGAAAGGACATGACGGTGAGTAATTAATGACAGAATTTACATTTTTGGGTGAATTATACCTTATAAATACAGTAAGCTGAGCCTTGGGTAAAACTAACTACCGTAAATCCTCTAATATAGGCCCGGGCCTTTATTTTACTCAAGCGCATCGCGGCCCAGGCCTTTATTGGAAGGAGGCCAGAATTAGAGACAGGCCTTTATTTCTATTTGAGCAAAACGGACTACCAGTAGAATTAATAAAAACGACATTTTGTGTCTATTTGAACCTATAAAATACTAGGTTAATTTATTGAAAACGTACAGTTACCATATAACATTATGGTATGCATACAGAACATTAACAAC
The DNA here is from genome assembly GCA_021554675.1 of Leuciscus idus. Classification (NCBI taxonomy): domain Eukaryota; kingdom Metazoa; phylum Chordata; class Actinopteri; order Cypriniformes; family Leuciscidae; genus Leuciscus; species Leuciscus idus. Next base: position 35,116,401 of record CM038640.1, on the reverse strand, counting down.
AAATAAATATAATATAAATTATATTTTTTTGTGAAAAGCAATGATTCATTTTAAAACAGTATTTGTTCCAGCTGTAGTAGCTCCACAACAGCGCGCATCTGTGCATTCATTCATTCATTCATTCATTCACACACAGAAATGCGATTCATATTTTAAAAAGTATTTTTGCGTGTAACTTACAGACACTATTGCGATTAGAACAAAGCAAATATAGAACTGACCTATTTCTCAGCTGGATCCGTTCCTCAAAATAATACTTCCAAGCACTTCTGAGGTACATTTTCCAGGATTATTACTACTTAGATAGATGTGTGTTATCCAGCTGATTGTGGGCGTTCACAGGTTTGCGTGGATCGCCTCAGATTATTTGCGTTTGAATAGCGCGCGCTCTCCGATCAAAGTCAACAGAGTATTTTGAATCTCTTTTGCACTTAAGAAAAAAAGCGAGCCTATAGCGCCAGCGCGATTGTCGATCCCAGGGGGTTAAAAAATAGATTTTCGCCCAAAATCCTCTTTGGCTCCGCAGCTGCCATGGTAAACAACATTAGCCTACCGGTGACTGAAGTCTCACGTGCGAGTCAAGAGCGAAGTGATTGACATGACCAGGCTACCGTAGCTATGGCTTGGAGTCATTAGCAAACATTGCCCCCCTGTGGTATTTGCATGTTACTATCACAAGCATAATGTTGTGGCCTGCCCAGAAAAACATTGGTTCTAATAATAGCCCCAGCCACTATTAGAGACCGGCCTTTATTTACCTCCGCCGACAGCGAGACCGGTCAATGTTAGAGACCCGGCCACTAATGGAATACAGGCCAATATTAGAAGATTTACGGTATATCACAAATCATGTTGTTTACATCAACGATACACATCGTTGCATTTTGATATCGCAATTACGGTATATAAGGACATATCGTTATGTATGTATGTATGGTGTATCTATATATATATATATATATATATAGATACAGAAATTCAAGGGCCTGGAAAGTTTCTTAGAAGTTTTCGGAAAAAAATTCCATATTATTCCCTCCGGTCCGCTAATGTGTTGTTTCGCCAACACGTCGTGGCCTAGGCACTCTAGCTTGCCTGATTTACGCGTTACGTTAAGTATTTCCCACGTGAGGTACTTTGTGTTGTACGTTGCCATGACGTTCACGCGCGCACGAAACTACTACGATGGAACCTCAACTTTTTATGGTTTCATGCAAAACTTAATATAAGATAATTTTAGAATACAGTATAGGATGTACCGAATATTCTTCAGTTTTATGCAAAACATAAATATGACAAATAAGAATATCAAATCTCAAAAATAAATGCAAAAAAATACTTTTTTGCACACATGAAATCTGTAACAATGCATCTTACAAAGTAACACTTGAAATGTGTCCCCACATTAAGTCCTTGAATTTGAGGGTATTGGACCTGGAAAGTCCTTGAAAGGTCCTTAAATGTGAAGTTAGCCGAGGTGTGGGAACCCTGTGCATTATACCTCAGAGTAACAGAGAGTAACGAGGTGTGGGAACCCTGTGCATTATACCTCAGAGTAACAGAGAGTAACGAGGTGTGGGAACCCTGTGCATTATACCTCAGAGTAACAGAGAGTAACGAGGTGTGGGAACCCTGTGCATTATACCTCAGAGTAACAGAGAGTAACGAGGTGTGGGAACCCTGTGCATTATACCTCAGAGTAACAGAGTAACGAGGTGTGTGAGCCCTGTGCATTATACCTCAGAGTAACAGAGAGTAACGAGGTGTGTGAGCCCTGTGCATTATACCTCAGAGTAACAGAGAGTAACGAGGTGTGTGAGCCCTGTGCATTATACCTCAGAGTAACAGAGAGTAACGAGGTGTGTGAACCCTGTGCATTATACCTCAGAGTAACAGAGAGTAACGAGGTGTGGGGACCCTGTGCATTATACCTCAGAGTAACAGAGAGTAACGAGGTGTGTGAACCCTGTGCATTATACCTCAGAGTAACAGAGAGTAACGAGGTGTGGGGACCCTGTGCATTATACCTCAGAGTAACAGAGAGTAACGAGGTGTGGGGACCCTGTGCATTATACCTCAGAGTAACAGAGAGTAACGAGGTGTGGGGACCCTGTGCATTATACCTCAGATTAACAGAGAGTAACGAGGTGTGTGAGCCCTGTGCATTATACCTCAGAGTAACAGAGAGAGTGGAGGTTGTGATCACAATGTGACATTTAATGAGATCATCAGGAAGATACAGCTTTCATTTGTGTGTTATTGTGTTGTAAACTAATGCAAGTTATAGTCTTCTGCTATTATTAGGTGTATTAACACCTTCTCCTCCTCCTCCTCTCTGTTGAAACAATAAAGTGTTCCAGGACCGATCCCGGTAATGTTAATAGACTCTGATGACGGGATGGAATTTCTGGCATTCCAGCCCCGGTTTCCATTCACACTGATTGGAATTTAACGACAGTTTCCCAGAATCAAAGCTCAGTGCTACTGATTAGAGGGGCCTTAACGTGTGTGTGTGTGTGTGTGTGTGTGTGTGTGTGTGTGTGCAGGAGGTGGAGAAGACGTGTCGCTGTGGCCGCTACACCAAACTCTTGCCCTGTCATAAAGAATATCTCTGTGAGTCCAAGTGCAACAAGACTCGGACCTGCAGCCGACACCAGTGCAAGAGAAAGGTTTGTGTAACACTCACACACACATTCCACTCAGATTGTTTTGACACACACGAGTGCCTCTCACTCACACCAGTTCCACTTGTGCCTCACACACCTCTGTGTGGCTGATAGCGTGTGTGTGTGTGTTTCCAGTGTTGTGCGGGGAACTGCCCGGCGTGTGACATGAGCTGTGGGCGAATGCTGGGCTGCAGGAACCACAAATGCCCGTCTGTGTGCCACCAAGGTGAACACTTACACACACATTCTTGAACACACACATTCATGAACACACACAGACCTTTACACACACTTGGCATCAAACAGCATCATTGGCACTGATGACCCTGTTCGTACAGTTCTCGCCCAGTCGAGGGGCTAACGTGGAGAGTTATGAGCGTTTCCCCGTAGGAGCGTTTCCCTGTAGGAGCGTTTCCCTGTAGGAGCGTTTCCCTGTAGGAGCGTTTCCCTGTAGGAGCGTTTCCCTGTAGGAGCGTCTCCCGTAGGAGCGTCTCCCGTAGGAGCGTCTCCCGTAGGATCTTCTCCCATATGAGCGTTTCCCGTAGGAGCGTGTCCCGTAGGAGCGTGTCCCGTAGGAGCGTGTCCCGTAGGAGCGTGTCCCGTAGGAGCGTCTCCCGTAGTCCCGTAGGAGCATTTCCCATATGAGCGTTTCCCGTAGGATCATCTCCCGTAGGAGCGTCTCCCGTAGGAGAGTTTCCCGTAGGAGCGTCTCCCTTAGGATCATCTCCCGTAGGAGCGTCTCCCATATGAGCGTCTCCCGTAGGAGTTTTTCCCGTAGTCTCGTCTGAGCGTTTCCCGTATGAACGTTTCCCCGTAGGACCGTCTCCCGTAGGAGCTTTTCCCGTAGTCTTGTCTGAGTGTTTCCCGTATGAACGTTTCCCCGTAGTCCCGTAGGAGCATTTCCCATATGAGCGTTTCCCGTAGGAGCGTCTCCCGTAGGAGCGTCTCCCGTAGTCTCGTCTGAGCGTTTCCCGTATGAACGTTTCCCCGTAGGACCGTCTCCCGTAGGACCGTCTCCCGTAGGAGCTTTTCCCGTAGGAGCTTTTCCCGTAGTCTCGTCTGAGCGTTTCCCGTATGAACGTTTCCCCGTAGGACCGTCTCCCGTTGGAGCTTTTCCCGTAGTCTCCTCTGAGCGTTTCCCGTATGAACGTTTCCCCGTAGGACCGTCTCCCGTAGGAGCTTTTCCCGTAGTCTCGTCTGAGCGTTTCCCATATGAGTGTTTCCCGTAGGAGCATTTCCCGTGTCCGCGGCGAGTGGGAGTGTTTTCGGTAGTGGCTCTGGTTTTTCGCTTCCAGTCTGCTGGTTATCAGCCAGTTACAGTCCAGTTCATCTACATGAATAAACTGACCTTTCCTCAGAACAGAAGTGTGTGATTGTGGGAAAGGTAATGGAGTATAGAGGTTATCTCACACCCATGAATTCTTCACTGATGCCTGGCTCTCGTTCACCTGCTATGTGCCAAATGCAAATGTGTGTCTGAAACAACAATGTTATCCGGCAAACGCCTGTTATCTCAGCCTGCGGGTTTGATATCCAAATGTCAGGCGGTGAGTGTGTGTGCGACTGCTGGAATAGTGTTTCGAGGCCGGCCTGAATTCATCAAGCGTTTCTTAGTAAAGCCTGATTTCTCACAGGCGATGTCAGTAAACCTCCCACTTCATGTCTTCATAAAACAAAAGTTGAGCCTCCACTGAACACAGATCCCATCTGATCAATGCAAATAATAATGAGAAGAGCTGGAAAAGATTTGAGAAATGAATCACTGGCTGCGTTTACATGCACAACTTTTGTTTCAGTCGGACTGAATTCAGTCCGATTGATGAATCTGAGTATAGTGTTTACATGAACACTAAACATGTGATCGGGTTGATGTGTGTGTTTAAATGTCACAAGCTTCAAATCAGAATAGATGTTTAGACATGCGCACACTGCACGAGTATACAGAGTTTCCCGCTGTCTGCGCATAATAACCATTCTCTTACATGTTGATCAAGCAGTAAAAATGGCCAAAACCAGTCGTCTGTGCAGCATACGTCATCGCACACGCGCAGTCCTTTCAGTTTCTGTTTTCAGTCCGATCAAGTGTTCACATGTTCTCTTCATCGCATTAGAAAAGGAATAAACCTCTTTCAATCCGATCAAAATGTCATTGGGTTCGAGCTCAATCGGGTCGATTAAGGCGTTTACATGAAGGCTTTTGAGTCCGATTGAGTCGTCGATACGACGACTAACGGATTATTTGTTTGCATGTAAACGTAGCCAGTGTGTGTGTGTCTCAGGCAGCTGTTACCCGTGCCCTGAGATGGTGGAGGTCCGGTGTGACTGCGGCTCTACGGTGATCTCTGTGCCGTGTGGGCGAGAGAGAAGCACGAAACCGCCGCGCTGTAAGGAGCTGTGCAGGTACACACACATGCACACACACACTCTCACACACACACACATGCACACACACACACACATATGCACTCTGTCACTGACTAGAGATATTTAAAATAATTTAGGCCACTTTTTACTGGTAATAAGACATTTGGCATTATCAGGACCCACAAATATTCCCCTATACATTATATTCAACATTATATATAGTAGTTTAATGTAGTACTGACACTAAAACTTTGAAAACTTTTTTCTCACACAGTTTTATTTTTATATCCACAATACATATTGTTGCTTTTTTTCTATTGTGATATATTGTGACACGATATATGGTTACACCCCTATCAGCTGCTGATATGATGATGTTGTTGTGTAGGAAGCCTGCGCTGTGCCATCACGTGTCCCTGCAGGAGCACCGGTGTCACACGGGCCCGTGTCCTCCCTGTGCGCTGCCGTGCCGGCGCCCCATACCCGGCTGTGCCCACCTGTGCCCGACCCCGTGCCACGACCAGGTGCTGGTCAAAGCTGCGGACCGGGTACGAGCTTCAGCTGATATACACACTCGTCTCACACAACACTGCCTAAAGCGCTTCGGGGCCAGAATAGGCTGGACAAGATAACTGTTTTTCAATTCTCACACTCTCTACTGCGTTACAGTGATAATGCACATCCAGCCGATTGTTATCTCAGAATAAACCCGACAGGGTGATCAGGATCAGGTCTTCATCAGCCTGAAGGGGTTTATTCTGAGATAACACACTCTCTCACACACACGCAAACGCACCTGAAGGGGTTTATTCTGAGATAACACACACACGCAAACGCACCTGAAGGGGTTTAGCGCTTCGGTACCAAAATAGGTTGGGCAAGATGCCCGTTTTTCTATTCTCATACTCTTTACGACTTTAGATAATAATCAGGGTTTGAAATGAACTTTTTCACTCACCCGGCAATTAGGCTAATAGATTTTTAAATTACCGGCCATTCAGAACTTCGACTAGCCAAAAAAGATAAGAAATGAACCAGATTAATTACTTCACAACTTGTGTGTGTGTGTATATATATATATATATATATATTATTTTATTTAACCTTTATTTAACCAGGAGAGAACCTCACTGGGAAAGAGTTAAAGGATTTTGTCTACTTGTATTTCAGTTTTTGTTGTGAAACCTCAGTTTCAGTCTAGAAGTGTCGAATCTCACGGCTGAATCTGGTGTGTGTGTGTTTCAGGCTCTGCTTGCGGGTCCGTGGGAGAAGCCCTCAACTCCTGCGTTTGTGCAAATGGCTCTTCCGTGTCCGCCCTGCCTGGTGCCCATACCGACGTGAGGAACACACACACACGCACACACTGCAGGCTTCACTGCTGTGTGTTTGTAGGAACGCTGGGAAAGCATGTGTGTGTTGTAGGGATTTGAGCACATATGGCTAACACACTCTGGTCCATCGCAGCCAAAGAGTGTGTGTATTTATGTGTGTAATTCAAACATTCTTTAAAATGGTGATTTACAGTAATTATATGTGTGTGTGTGTTTGAGTGTGTCTTTTAAGTTAGTCCAACTACAATAGATGATGTCATTGTGTGTCCTGCTGCTGGATCAGGAGTGTAAATGAAAACATCTTGTGTTTTGTGTTTCTCTACAGAGCCTGTCTGGGAAAACATGAGGTAAACACACACTCTCACTCTCACACACACACACATACAAAAACACACACAAGCGCACATACACTCACACACTCACTCATTCACACACACACACAATCTCACACACATCGTTTGATCGTTTGATCGTTTGGTTACAATTAATTAACATCTGCAGGAGGTCTGGAGTCGGAATCATGTTGTTTGTGTGTGTGTGTGTGTGTGTGTGTGTGTGTTGCAGGTGAGTCCGGTCCCGTGTCACGCTCGAGGGCCGTTCTCCTGTGGTCGGCCATGTGGGCGGAGTCTAGCGTGCGGGAACCACACTTGCAGTTTAGAGTGCCATCATGTGACCTCAGAGTCAGATAACGCTAAGGTAGGTCACATGATAAAGCTAAGCTAGGTCACATGACTCTCTGACCCTGATGCCATGGGCTCTGTCATCAGGATGAGCTGGTTTCATCGTGTGTGTGTGTGTGTATGTGTGTGTGTAGGCCGGTCCGGAGTGTGTGCAGTGTGAGGAGGGGTGTTCTAAGCCCCGCCCCTTGGGCTGCCCCCACCCCTGTGCCCTTTCCTGTCACCATGGCAACTGCGCGCCCTGCGTGCTGATGGTGCGCCAGCGCTGCCACTGCAGGATCTCTAAGCTGTACATCGAGTGTGTGTGAGTGACACGCCTCAGTCATGACGATACACACACACACGGGTCTATCAGCGGGAGATTCTTCTCAATAATATTGCTTTTTTAATGTGTGCAGTGATGAGTGTGTGGATGTTTTGTAGGAAGTTCACGACTGCTAATAAACAGAGCAAACAGCTGCTGACCTCCTGCCAGAACCAGTGTCCCAAACAGGTGTGTGTGAGTGAGGGAGTGAGTGAGGGAGTATGTGAGAGAGTGTGTGTGAGAGAGTGTGTGAGAGAGTGTGTGAGAGAGTGTGTGAGAGAGTGTGTGAGAGAGTGTGTGAGAGAGTGTGTGAGAGAGTGTGTGTGAGTGTGAGGGTGAGAGTCGGTGAGGGTGAGAGTCGGTGAGTGTGAGAGTCGGTGAGAGTGTGAGAGTCGGTGAGAGTCGGTGAGTGTGAGAGTGTCGGTGAGAGTGTGAGAGTCGGTGAGAGTGAGTGAGTGAGTGAGTGAGTGAGTGAGTGAGTGAGTGAGTGAGTGTGTGTGTGAGTGAGAGAGTGTGTGTGTGTGAGTGAGAGAGTGTGTGTGTGTGAGTGAGAGAGAGTGTGTGAGTGAGTGAGAGTCGGTGATCGAGTGTGAGTCGGTGAGTGTGTGTGGGTGAGTGTGTGTGAGTGATTGAGTCGGTGAGTCTGAGTGTGTGTGTGTGTGTGTGAGTGATTGAGTGAGTCTGTCGGTGATTGAGTGAGTGAGTGAGTGAGTGAGAGAGTCGGTGATCGAGTGTGTGAGTCGGTGAGTGTGTAAGTGTGTGAGTCGGTGAGTTTGTGAGTCGGTGAGTGTGTGAGTCGGTGTGTGAGTGTGTGAGTGAGTGATTGAGTGTGTGAGTCGGTGAGTGAGTGAGTGAGTGAGTGAGTGTTTCAATCAGTTACTGAGTCAGTGAGTTGGGAGTGTGTGTAGTTGCGGTGTGGGCATCGCTGTAAGCTGCAGTGTGTGTAGTTTTGGTGCAGACGCTCATTTGTGTGTGTGTGTGTGTAGTTGCGCTGTGGGCATCGCTGTAAGCTGCAGTGTCACGCGGGTGAATGTGATCAGAGCTGCAGTCAGAGAGTGAAGATCAAGTGTCCCTGCAAACGCATCAAAAAGGTACAAACACACACAACATACACACAACACACAGTCATCAGTTTAATCTCACTGTGATCTCAGCATACTCCTGATGTCATTGTGTTAAACTCATTCTCTTGAGTTCACTGTGATCTAATACTGGTCAGTTATATCGCAAACATCATGTAGAAGTTCATATTTTATTTCCATAAACAAAGTCTTTCAAAAAATTCCATTTCCTTGTTTATTTTGAATCACAATGAGCTCATATATTACTCTCAGTATAATAACGGTGTGATGTCACTGATCCTCGCATGATGTCACGTGTTGACTGGTTCAGATCTCACACACACACACAGATCAGACGCTGACAGGAGCTTCTGTCGTTTAGTTAGTTACTTTATGCAGAGTTGCGTCTCGACTCAAACACTGCAGTCCTCCAACAGTTTCAGTCGTGTTTATTGTTGGATGATAATGAAGTTGTCACATGACTTTCATAACTCTTCGCTAATCTGCCTTACCTTCATCCAGACAGTTCATTGAGAATGTAAATAGTGTTTGTGTGTTTAGGATTTCCCCTGTTCTCGAGTGAAGAATGAGCAGCTCACATGTGATGAGACATGTAGAGAACTGCAGAAGAAACACGCAGAGGTACAACACACACACACTCTGTCTCACACACACTCTCTCACTCACAGACACACAGTGTTATTGCTGTGTGAATGTGTCGAGCGACACAGGAACTGTTGTCATGGAGAAGGGCCATAAAATCCACTGTTGGGTCATTGATTCTTTTGGCTCGAACAAAGAGAGTGTGAAACTTTAAAACAGCACATAAAAACACACACACACACACACACACACACTTTTCCAGCGCAGTGGAGGGTTAATGGACACAGATTCCATTTCTCACACACACACACACCATCAGCTCAGTGGGAAACTTGGAGAAACGGTTACTGAACAGTTAGTTTGTGTGTGTGTGTGTGTGTGTGTTTCAGGCTTCTGCAGCAGAGGAAAGAGCCGCACTGGAAGGAGAAATGAGAAAACAGCAGGTGAGACGAGAAACTGAGGAATATCTTTACATATCAATATCATCACAATAAAATATTAAATTTGATCTGAAAAATGACAAAAATGATCTGAAGAGCTGCTTATGAATCAGCTTATGTTGAGCTTTACGTGTCCTCATATTATAACATAAGCTTCTGCTGTGTGTGTGTGTGTTTTAGGCTGAACTGGAGGCATTTGAGAAACGACAAAAAGGACGAAGGAAGAAGAGCAGGAAAGTCTCAGAGGTGGAGACTGAGGAGGGGGCGTGGCACCGATATAAGCTCCGCCTCTTCGTGCCCATCTGTGGCTTCCTATTGGCTGTAGCAGCCTTCTATCTGCTGCAACTGACCAATGAGGCACCAGATGGAGAGAACGGACAGTAAACGAGGACATCGTGGTTTACGACATGCAAACGCTTCCGGAATGTGATGCTGTTCTGCATTAAATTATGCAATATAAAACTCTTTATTTTTTTATTTATTTTTTTTTTTTAACCCATTAAGGACATTTTTGTAGATAATTATAATGCTAGCTATATACATGTCTACATTTGATTTAGTCTTCATTTCAATATTTGACTTTGAAAATTATGTGCCTCACTTTTATTAAAACTGTGAAGTTAAAGCACCATGATTTTTTCACCATTAAAGTCCCCCTGTGGTGTAAATCCAGCTTTTAATGTAGTTTATGTGTCTATGTGGTGTTTTTAATATGCTTTAAGTCTCAAACACACGCTTTGAAATCGCTGGTGTTTCTGACGTCACAAACTACCTTGTAACCAATCAGATCAACGTGTGATCGTCAACCAGTGGATCTCTGAGCTGAGTGAGTGAGTGGGGGCGGGGCTCATTTGCATATTCATAGAGCCGCGCATACTAAATGAGGCGAGGGTGTCGAGTTAAATTCAAGATATTTTAAGGCATGAAGAAGGAAAAAACTTTTAAATATGTAATTTTTGTGATCAAAGATGAGTTTTCAGGCATGAAATTGTTAACTACAGGAAGACTTCAAGAGGAAAGGTTTCTCGTGACATTGGGCTGATGTAACCTTCTAAAGTTTAAAAATAAAGACTTGTGCTTTTTGAAATCACACTGACTGCTCAGACCTGATTCAAATGGAACTGGAAAACTGGATTCAAGTTTGGTATCATAACAGTTGTTTATACGGTAGTTTAGTGATGAACCGCTGCAAACGTAAAGTCTGATTTAAACCGGATCGATCTCGATTCTTCACATCAGACTCGTTCATGAACCGGACGGCTTTATTTCTGTCACGAGGATACGGTGGATATCAAGATAGTCTTCAATCTCAGTTCTGTTTTAAAGGTGAGTACAGTTATCATACATTTTCTCATTCATTTTCTGTTTGAATGCATGATTCATGTAAATGCAAATATCCATCTTAATACCCCATCTGTATTGTTTACATTCTTAATAGCTGGACTGAATCCCTCAGTGCTGCTCCTCTCACACACACACACACCTCTACTCTCTCGACTGTTGACCTTCTCCAGATCATGTCACCCTAAACTAACGCTGCGATGGGTAAATATCGCAGTAGTTCACGACTATAAATCTCCCTTCTTTCTTTTTCTGTTCCTCGAACTGCCTTCAGTCAGCATTCTGCAAACCTTTTACGGGACAACGAGAAGGACGGCAACGGTTCAGGCTTCAGAAGATCGAGGAGCTCGAGACCACACTGCTCTATCATCAGAACGGTCGTCACCTGCTGCTGGTCTTCATCGGGTACATGCAGGTTCTGTATGACATCAGGACAATCAGGCCTAACGTATCTGATAATGCAGCTCTGCGTCTAGTCCAGGGACTCGTCTGCTTGACCATCAAGCCTTCACAGATGACCCAGACCATGACCCAGACCTTAACAGATGACCTTTACACATGACCCAGACCTTCACAGATGACCTTCACAGATGACCCAGACCTTCACAGATGACCCAGACCTTCACAGATGACCTTCACAGATGACCCAGACCTTCACAGATGACCTTCACAGATGACCTTTACACATGACCCAGACCTTCACAGATGACCTTCACAGATGACCCAGACCTTCACAGATGACCTTCACAGATGACCTTCACAGATGACCCAGACCTTCACAGATGACCCAGACCTTCACAGATGACCTTCACAGATGACCTTTACACATGACCCAGACCTTCACAGATGACCTTCACAGATGACCTTTACACATGACCCAGACCTTCACAGATGACCTTCACAGATGACCTTCACAGATGACCCAGACCTTCACAGATGACCCAGAGCTTCACAGATGACCCAGACCTTCACAGATGACCCAGAGCTTCACAGATGACCCAGACCTTCACACATAACCCAGAGCTTCAGAGATAACCCAGAGCTTCACAGATGACCCAGACCTTCACAGATGACCTTCACAGATGACCCTGACCTTCACACATGACCCAGACCTTTACAGATGACCCTGACCTTCACACATGACCCAAACCTTTACAGATGACCTTTACACATAATCCAGACCTTCACACATGACCCAGACCTTTACAGATGACCCTGACCTTCACACATGACCCAGATCTTCACAGATGACCCAGACCTTCACAGATGACCTTCACAGATGACCCTGACCTTCACACATGACCCAGATCTTCACAGAAGACCCAAACCTTTACAGATGACCTTCACAGTTGACCCAGACCTTCACAGATGACCTTCACAGATGGCCCTGACCTTTACAGATGACCCAGACCTTCACACATGACCCAAACCTTTACAGATGACCTTTACACATAATCCAGACCTTTACACATGATCCAGACCTTTACAGATGACCTTCACAGATGACCTTCACAGATGATCCTGACCTTCACACATGACCCAGACCTTTACAGATGACCCAGACCTTCACACATGACCCAGACCTTTACAGATGACCCAGACCTTCACAAATGACCTTCACAGGTGACCCTGACCTTCACACATGACCCAGACCTTTACAGATGACTCTGACCTTCACACATGACCCAGACCTTTACAGATGACCTTCACACATGACCCAGACCTTAACACATGACCCAAACCTTTACAGATGACCTTTACACATAATCCAGACCTTCACACATGACCCAGACCTTTACAGATGACCCAGACCTTCACACATGACCCAAACCTTTACAGATGACCTTTACACATAATCCAGACCTTCACTCATGACCCAGACCTTTACAGATGACCTTCACAGATGACCCTGACCTTCACACATGACCCAGATCTTGACAGATGACCCAGACCTTCACAGATGACCTTCACCGATGACCCTGACCTTCACACATGACCCAGATCTTCACAGATGACCCAAACCTTTACAGATGACCTTCACAGATGACCCAGACCTTCACAGATGACCTTCACAGATGACCCTGACCTTCACACATGACCCAGATCTTCACAGATGACCCAAACCTTTACAGATGACCTTCACACATGACCCAAACCTTTACAGATGACCTTCACAGATGACCCAGACCTTCACAGAGAAATATATAAATCTAAATCATATTAGCTATATCATATTTGATGATAGTGTTTTGATTAATATATGCGTTATACCTTTCTCTTCATGCCTCACAGCCTCTCTAGTTTTGCCTTCATCTCTAAGTAGCTGCAGGCCTGTTTCGAATCACTCTTTCTTTCTAAGATATTAGAAAAAGGTTGTTGCCTCCCAGTTATAGGCACATTTAACAGCACATAACCTTTATGAGCCTCTCCAGTCCGTTACTCAGTACTGAAACAGCGCTGGTTAAGGTTCTTAATGATCTCCTCCGAGCCTCTGATTCTGCCGCTCTCTGCACTCTCCTTCTATTAGACCTCAGCTCGGCTTTTGACCCTGTATGTCATGAGATACTCCTCTCACGGCTCTCAGTAACTGGAGTTACTGGCACAGCCTTTGACTGGTTCTCCTCTTATTGGACAGGGAGGAAGCACAAATCCATCAGTTCTGGTGTACCTCAGGGCTCTGTCTTGGGCCCTCTTCTTCTCACAATTGGCCAAATTATGACAAACGCTATGGATTCAATTTCCACTGTTATGCTGATCACATACAGATTTATTTGAGCACTCCTCCCAGCTCAGTTTTTCCTCAGCCTAAAATAACTATTTGAATCAAAGAACTCAAGTGTCGACTGGAGGCAAACCACCTTCAATCTAACTGAGGTAAGACTGATTGGCTCTAAATCTGTTGTTAAACTATCTGGTCAACTGATAGATTTGGATGGTGACCTGATAATGTCCTCTTCGACAGTTTAAAATCTTGGTGTTCTTCTCAATTCCACTCTTTCATTGAATGCTCACATTGGTAAAGTGAATCTTTCTTTCACCTCCGTAATCTCTCTCGTCTTCTCTCCTCTCTTAGTCAGCGTGATGCTGAAGCTGTTACACATTTGCCAGGTCTAGTGTTGTGTAATGCTCTTCCTCAAAACATCTGTCACGCTTCCTCCATTCTCTCTTCCTGAAAAAACTCATTTTCTCTCTGTTTATTACTCTTTATCTTTTGGTATGTGTGTGCTTTGCTATTGATGTTAATTTAGTTCTGTTCCTCTAGCCTATCTTTGTAGAGCGACCTTGGGCTTTAGAAAGATGCTATATAAATAAAAATGATTATCGTCACATATTCATAATGTTTTTATATTGATATACTAATATTCATTATATAGGTATTGTCCCTTGATAAATATTGAAGAACTCTCTGATATAATCCTAATAAATCGAAATCGGAATTTAATGGAATCATAAAAGATGCATGAGATGCTGTAGTGTGGAAGAAGCTTTCTTGACCTTAATACACATTTATTCATTATTTACACATGAGAAACATCACAAGCAGTTTGTCAAATGTTAATATATATATATATATATCTTCATTAAGAACGGAATGGGGTTAAGTTAAGAGTGTGAACTACAAAGAAAATGTTCCTGACCTCTTGTGAATGTTTAAATGTTAGTCGTGAGGTTTAAAGGTCTTAATTTGATTCATTCAAGCATGTCGGAATGAACCGCTTCTCTCTCTCTCTCTCTCACACACACACACACACACACACACACATAGATATAAGCGAGCGCGCGGGGCTCGTCCGTCAGTGTGGCTCGGTCGCGCGCGGACACGCTCGTGTTCTTCAGATCGACTCGTGAGAATAAAATAAACGACAAACTCTTACACGTGCAATAACGGAACAAAACAGAATACGGTGAAGAAAGTACATGTGTGTGATGGAATCTGCAGCTGTGAACTTTCAGTGAGTATCCAGCGAGTGTCTTTCTCGTGTGTGTATTTGTGCGTGTCAGAGTTGAACTCGCGCACTTCAGTTTCTTCCTTTCCGCTCCTATAAATAACACGTGTGCGTGTGTGTGTGTGTGTGTGTGTGTGTGTGTGTGTCGGATTCTCCTGTTCAAGCTGGAAACTCTGAAGCGAAAATACCCGTGTATAAATAGTCTCTGATGCTCCGGATCTCCAGTGTTCTTCTGCCGTTACCGGAGGCGCGTCCCCGCTCGAGCTGATCCACCGGTGAGGCGCGCGCACGCGAACAAACTTCACACTTATTTCTATTCATTATTGTGATTGTTGTTAAAAGAACAGGTAACACTTTATTTTACTGTGTCCTTGTTACATATGTTACATGCACTTACTATAGTAAAACAGTAAATGATGCATAATTACATGAACTAACCCTCAACCAAACCCTAACCCTATAGTAAGTACATGTTAATTAATATTACTCAGTACTTAAATATATAATTACACTGTAACAATGACACCTTAAATAAAGTGTAACCGAAA
>CM038640.1:35044855-35059855 GCA_021554675.1 Leuciscus idus | reverse complement strand
TCAACTGCGCTCAAGACCTGCCTTTATAAGTTGTTGAAGTTTAGTTATTTAAGAAATTCATAGTAAATATTAATTAATCAAGATGCCTCGTAATTTATTTAGTACATGTATGATTTATTTAAACTGCAGAGGTAAAACATGCGGTTTCACACACAGCTGTGTATCCTCACGATTCGCTCCCTCACTCCTCGTCTCTTTGAGGTATTCAAGATGTCTGCTTTGAGAAGCACTTGTTCTCACGCAATGCATCACACATCTGACTGTGCTCTTCTCCTTCTGTCGTGTGTCCAGCGTGTGCAGATGGAGAGTATGTGTGTGCCACTGGACGCTGTGTCGGTTCTGATCTCGTGTGCGATGGCTACGATGACTGCGGCGATCTGAGCGATGAGCAAAACTGTGGTGAGCACGTTTGAAATGCTTAATTTCAGTTCACGATTAAGATCCGATCAGTTGGTAACAGGAGAATCCACTCACACTGTGCACATGTACAGTACAAGAGCTGCATTCATCTCGTCCCAGCAATCTGATGCCATTAAACACATTAAAACAACACATTTTACAACATACCCGAGTTCCTTGCCACTGTCGCCTTCTTTAGCCTGTGGCTTTTGTCTTGCTTAGTTGGGGACATTTAATTTAATATAATGTTGACTTGGAGACACAAAAAGTGGAAATAAGGGAGATCGTAGCAGAGGGAATAAATCAATCCTACATAAAACACAAGATAACACACAAAGAAATTACGATCGGGCCTCGTAATTAAAAGTTAAAATAACTCAACATGAAATGGCTTATTCAGTGCCAAACAGGCATCAAGAGATTCATAAGATGTTCACTGTAATGTACATTCACAATAAAGCAGTTATTTATGCGTTTTGAACACTTTTAACTGATAATTCCCAGAACGTGCAACTTACCCACAGCATTTCCCCTCACCTCCTATTCCACTCGCTAAATGCCATCACTAGATGGCGCTGTCCCCATTTATGCCCTAATTTAACCTATTTACACTCCGTTACATTAGCAACAATTACAACTATGGCTGTCAAACTGAACATGTTAACGCATGTGCTTAATGGCACAGCATTATTCAGAGCCGATCGCTGAAGAGAAGGGATGCACCGATATCAACATTTTGTCCGATACCGATAACCGATAATTCTTTATATTTGAAAGCCGATAACCGATATATTGGCTGATAAATCTAAATCCAAGTTTTATTATAATTTTTGAGAGCCTGATTACAAAAACAAAAGTCTCATCATTAAAAGCCACTTCCCAAACACACAATTATAAAGTTCTCATTATGATTTTAAGAAGCCGATATGACAGAACATGTTGCACTGAACTGTATTTTCCAATCATATTTCAAGCAATTCAAAACAGTTGATCAGTGCGCATCTGAAGAGTCTCAGCTGAAGGAGATAATACATAATTTATCAGCTTTAATATATCTGCTAAAAAAAAATATTGGGCCGATAACGATAACATTAAAACTGAACATATATCAGCCGATACCAATATGGTGACTGATGTATCGTGCATCCCTATTGAAGATGGTAGGAAAAGTTTGTAGAAATGAGCAGGGACCAGTCTGAGGGACTGTCAGAGAGATGGTGGAGGAGAGAAGCCTATGTCTGTGAGGAATCTATGTAGATTTAATTCTGAACGCTAAAGTTACCGTCAAGGCCGATACACTCACGGCAAACATGCTTCAGTTTCTACTATAAAGCAGCTCTCCGTGTGTTCATGTTTGTACTCGCTCTGACCACGATGGACCGAACAAGAGAAATGACCCAGAGATTTACACCTCAAAGGAGGCGGAGCCTCTGAGCCACACCCATATGTTACATCATCATCACCATTGACCAATGGGAGCTAAAGGTGTTTACCAGCCGGAGCAAACTGTTCCAGAAAGCTTTGACAAGATGTTTTGAACAGTTTGTTGTTTATTGTGGTTAAACGTTCTACTTCCCAATAAAGGATAAAGAATTCTGCTTATGTGTTTTCCTTCTTTGAGTCATTGTTCTGTCCTGAAGTGTAATTATGGTCTGTTTCGTCAGTGTGTAACTCGGCTGAAGAGTATCGCTGTGGAGATGGACGATGTGTTCCTCGAGATTGGCTCTGTGACGGAGACCACGACTGCCTGGACAAGAGCGACGAGATGAACTGCTGTGAGTGTGTGTGTGTGTGTGTGTGTGTGTGTGTGTGTGTGTGTGTGTGTGTGTGTGTGTGTGTGTGTGTGTGTGTGTGTGTGTGTGTGTGTGTGTGTGTGAAAGAGAAGCTACTGAAAGAGATGCTTCCAGAGGTCACAGATCCTCTTCTTAATATCATTAATTCATCTTTGTCTCTAGGACACGTACCAAAAGCTTTAAGCTGGCTATGATTAAACCACTTGTTAAAAAAACGCAACTTGATCGTACAGAATTAGTCAATTACAGGCCGATCTCGAATCTACCCTTTCTGTCAAAGATACTATAAAAAGGCGGTATCCTCACAACTGCGTTCCTTTCTAGAAAGAAATGATATCTGGAGGATTTCCAGTCAGGATTTAGACCGTACCTTAGTACTGAGACAGCTCTCGTTAGAGTCACACATGATCTGCTCTTATCATCCGATCGTGGTTGTGTCTCTCTATTAGTGTTACTTGATCTTAGTGCTGCATTTGACACTATCGACCACAACATTCTTTTAAATAGACTCGAAAATTATGTTGGCATTAGTGGAATTGCATTAGCATGGTTTAACTCACACTTATCTGACCGTTATCAGTTTGTAGCAGTAAATGAAGAGATGTCTCATCGATCACAAGTTCAGTATGGCGTACCACAAGGCTCAGTACTAGGACCGTTGCTGTTCACTCTGTACATGCTACCCTCACACACACACACACACACTCACACACACACACACACACACACACACACACACACACACACACTCTGTACATGCTTGGGAGATATCATTAGGAAGCATGGCATTAGTTTTCACTGTTATGCTGATGATACTCAGCTCTATATTTCTTTACACCCTGACGAAACTTACCAATTCACTAAATTAACGGAATGCACAGCTGATATAAAAACTGCATGACTAGTAATTTCCTACTACTAAACTCTGAAAAAACAGGGATTCTCTGTCTAACACTTGATGGCTGCTCTGTCAAGTCTTCATCGTCGTTTAGGAACCTGGGTGTGTGTGTGTGTGTGTGTGTGTGTGTGCTCTCATTGACAAATGCGGAACAGTTAGTTCATGTGTTCATGACCTCAAGGCTAGATTATTGTAATGCTCTACTGGGTGGTTGCCCTGCACGCTTAATAAACAAACTACAGCTGGTCCAAAACGCAGCAGCTCGAGTTCTTACCAGAACCAGGTAACCCTTTACCTCAGTACAGATTGAGCGTTGTCAAAATGATTCCAGTTCACAAGGATACGCGGAAGCGACAAAATTCTGTATTATGAATTTAAGGCCAGACAAGTCATTTGTTGAGGTCAATTTGTAAAGAAGCACTATACGCCTGCACACATATATATTCAAACACGCGTCGCTATAGGCTGAACACGTGATATACATGTGTATGCCACACACACACACACACACACACACACACAAGTGTGTGTGTGTGTGTGTGTGTGTGTGTGTGTGTGTGTGTGCTCTGTGACGGAGACCACGACTGCGTGGACAAGAGCGACAAGCTCAACTGCTGTGAGGAACTGCCTTCACTGTACTGTGTGTTTGTGTAACCCTGCAGTGCATTAACGTGTGTGTGTGTGTGTGTGTGTGTGTGTGTATAGCATGTAAGTCCCAGGGTTTAGTGGAGTGCAGGAACAAGCAGTGCATTCCCAGTGCCTTTCGCTGCGATGGTGAAGATGACTGTAAAGATGGCAGTGATGAAGAAAACTGCACACAACAACAGAGTAAGTGCACACACACTCACACACACACACACACGCACACACACACACACACACTGATGGCTCTGTCTCTCAGCTCAGGGTTTGTGTCCTCCTGGTCAGTCCGGTTGTTCTTCCTCCTCCTCTGGCTGTCATGGAAACACGTCATGTGACCTGCGCAACAACACTGGCAACAACTGCAGTGAGTGAAACTGACCTCTGACCTGTGACCTCTGACCTCTGGCCACACACAGAACACTGCAAAGTTTCCCATGTATTACTTCCATGTTTTACTCTACATTTAGTGTCAGTTAGTTTAGCTCAAGTTTAAGCGTCCTGATTGCACAGTTGTAATGTGTGGGAACAGCACACTTTAACCCTTTCACTTAGAGAGGTCACTACAGTGGAGCCTATTAAAAACATGTCTTGCGTATGCATGGGTTTGATTGCATAACTGCACATCAAGCTCGACGGTGAACTCTAGTGCATCATGCTTTACACTGCCACCTAGTGGCAAGCCTTTGAATGTGGGTTTCATTTCTCCAAAAGTCAGTCAGAAATGCCAAGTTGCTGCAGAATATACATCCATTCGTTGTATCCTAGGAGACTCTTGCAGGTAAAAACATTTTTTTGGTCACATCTAAGGAGTCATATCATTGTTACATTTTCCGAGTATTGATTTTAGAAATTCTGATTAATCATCTGTCCACTAAATTGGACATCATGCATCACTAGCTGTATTTCAGCTACAATTCATATTATTACTGTGACTGTTGTTCTTGAAAACACTTAATCTGCAGTAACTGTAAATAAATGTATTTGTGTTATTAGATTGTAATTTGCAGTTATGTCAAAAAAGTAATCTGATTACATAATGCATGTTACTTATAGGGCCCTATCTTGCACTCAGCGCAATTGACTTTGTACATGACGCATGTATCATTCCTATTTCTCACCCGACGCACAGCGGACTCTTCCCTCCACAGACGCACATGGGTAAATAAGGGAATGAACTTGCGCTCCCGGGGGCGGTTCAGCGAAGAGAGGAGGCGTGTTCCGGCGCAAACGTTCCCTGGTGCTATTTTGCAGTTTCAGAAAACAATTCCGCCACTGACCAGGAGAAACCTCATCTAAAGTCAGTGGCGCGTTATTCAGATGCTATTTTAAGGGCGCATGCTTGGCCATAATCAATGTAGCGTGTGCACAACACACACACTTTGATTCTCTCATCTACACAGAAGCAGCAGTTTTCATTTTTGCAAATCATACATTATTACAAGGAAAAATATTACCACACGAGGGAAATCATTGTTGTGTCCATGAAGATGTGAAAAAATAGGCATAAATCTAGCTTACACATTTACCCAAATTATCATACGCCTGTTTAACCGAAGCTAATTTGTGTGTGTTTCTCCATCCCCAATGTCACTTCTCTGTGTTTTACGGCCCTGACGAGAACGTCGGTCTCCTCGGCTGTGAACCGCTCCTGGCGTGCGTCTGGCAAATCCGCCGTTATAATAGCCATCCGCCATGGAACAAGCGCGCCTGCTCTTAATGGGAATGTGAGATGTCGCTCTGATTGGTTTATTTCACGTTACGCCCAAACCACACCTATGAAGACCAACACATTTTAGATTTGTGTCGGGCGCAAGAGTCATTTATCCCGCCGGTATAATAGCAACAGCGCCCGAGACCCGCTCACAAAGTTACTTGCGTTTCAGATCGTTAAAATAGGGCCCATAATGCATTACTCGTTAAATCAAAAAGTAATCTGATTACATGATGCATGTTACTTATAATGCATTACTTTACTCAGTAAATCGTCAAATATATCGCAAACTCTCTTGACCGAGAAGGTTGATCTGGTGCGTCCGTGCGTCAGTCAGCGCTGCATCTGTGAGGACACGAGAGCATGTGCAATACTCTTCTTCAGTTTCTAATGCTTTATTTAACATCACAACAGACATAACAAATGGAATACTCAGACTCAGACACATGAATGATTACATTTTGACATCACTACTGGGAAATAATAACTGGGATTTATTAATAAAGTCTAGTAAACGCGGTTTACTTGCGTTGCCATTGGTTCGCATGTAAACCGGGACAACGGGTTATTTCAATAAGCTGATTTTTGTGAGTTATAAGCGTATTGGTGTAAATGTGAACGTGCTCAATGTGTTTTTCAATTAGAAGGAAGGAAATGAATGGTTTTAAAATGAAGTTCAATCAATAGGCAATAGAGACAGTTAATGAATTTAAATATTTAGGTGTTATTTTAGATTCTCAATTGGAATTGTATGTGCATGTAAAGAGGCTGTGTTGAACAATCAGAAAAAAACGTAATTGTTTGTATATGATTAGACCGTATATATCCCTGAAAGCAGCCAATTTATCAAACTTATACATGCATGCACTGTGAAACCTGTTAGATCTCTATATAAACAAACATTAAACATTTTGGACAAGAAACCAATTAGATGCCACCATTGTAATGCTTTACAAAAATATCATTTGCTTAGTTTTGCATAAATTAAAATGGTTTTTAAATGTGTAAATAAGTTTGCTCCAGATATCATCCGCCCTGTGATATCAAACCAGAGTAGTAAGAGGATCTCACAAGAGGAACGGCACAGGACTGAAGAGAACAACTAGTCAAGTCAAGTCAAGTTTATTTGTATAGCGCTTTTCACAATACAGATTGCATCAAAGCAGCTTCACAGTATTAAATTAAAATAATACAACAAAGTTTGTTTCAAGAGGAATTTATTGATTGATAAAATTAAATTAAATATCCCCAAAATATCCCCAAAATGTGCAACTACATGTGCACAAGCATATTCTCAGCTGAATCTGAACTGAAGAAACTCATTTAAACTGAAAATGCAAAAAAAAAGTTTGTTAAAAGTTTTTTTTAAAAGTAGTTCAAACAAAAGCAGGTTTGTGAACACTGATGGTCGTGTTCAGTCTCAGCTTCTTTTATTAGTGTTATTATTATTATTATTATTATTATTATTTACTTTTTGCTTAGTTTTCGTGTGATTATTGTTGAGTTGTTGTTTGAAAAGCCTAACCAGAGACTGGGCTGAGAATAGCCTTTAGCTGCTGGAAACTATAGCAATGTTTCTGCATTGTCCCTGTTACATAAACTAATAAATACATGAAAGAGAACAATAAAAACATACAGAAAACCCTGAACGGATGAATGTTGATGATGTGCCTGTGTTTTGCAGACGTCTGCGAGCCCATCTCTGTGGAGATCTGCATGAACGTGCCCTATAACTCCACCCGGTTCCCCAACTACCTGGGCCACCAGTCTCAGAAGGAGACGTCGCTGAGCTGGGAGTCCTCGCTCTTCCCCGCGCTCGTCCAGACCAACTGCTACAAATACCTCATGTTCTTCGCCTGTACGGTCCTAGTGCCAATGTGTGACCCTGTGACACAGCAGAGGGTGCCGCCCTGCAGGTCAGTGTGTGTGTGTGTGTGTGTGTGTGTGTGTGTGTGTGTGTGTGTGACCCTGTGACACAGCAGAGGGTGCCGCCCTGCAGGTCAGTGTGTGTGTGTGTGTGTGTGTGTGTGTGTGTGTGTGTGTGTGTGTGTGTGACCCTGTGACACAGCAGAGGGTGCCGCCCTGCAGGTCAGTAGCCGCGTTTCCACTGTCGGGCCAGGGCCGGGCCAGGGCTTTAAACGGGCTGTGCCGGGCTAATAGCCTCGGGCTAATAGCACCAGGCCTGCGTTTCCACTGTTGGGCCAGAAGCTCCACAGCGCTTCACTAAAACACGCCCGTAACACGCCTCTCTGGAACAACGTCACACTGACCCATTCACCAACAAATGGAAGTTTTATCAGAAAACTAATCAGAAATCACTGGAAACAGCGTTGAAAACAAACATGATAAAAGCGGCCGTTTGCTGGCATTTTTCTTGTTTACTTGAATATTTAAAACCCAAGCATCGATGTTTTACCACAGGTTTACAATAAAAAGTGATACATTGATCATAATGAATTAATTTATGTCCAAATTGCACATTAGTCACTCAGAAATAAATTACCGTTAGGTCTATTTCACAAAAGAAAGAGGACACACTTACTTCTTCAGTCGCGTTTGTTACTGTTTATCTGGTAGTTACAGGACATATTTACATCACATTTAGAAAGAATGATCATTTCTACAAATATATGCCACCAAAAATACGACCTGAGGAGCTTTAGCACTCTCTCGACTCCAATACAGATAGTTTCAGTCAGAGAAACAGAGGAAGCTCCCGAAAAAAAGTTGCTTTATTTTATGATAGTCCGGTATAAAGAGACGAGACGTAGGCTACTGGCAGATAAAATAAAAACATGACTGTGATAGCCTTTATGATTGGTCGGATTTCTTCAAGCGTTCACTATGTTTTTTTACTATGCGTATCTTCAAGCGTTTACTATGTTTACCATGGTAATGGTTAGCGCGCATAGTCTTTTGCATCACAAACACAAGGCATTCAAACATGAACGCGAGTTAAATTATTTTAAAAGTCTTTAATGCTGACAGAATCATCCGGCGCTGCCGTCTCCCGACTCAGGTGAACTCCGCCTCTGTTCGTAACCACTCCTCAGCCCGAGCTGGCCCGCTCTGGCCCAAGGTATTTGACGGGCCAGAAATCCTGGCCGCTGGCCCCGAGTAAGCCCCGCTCAAGCCCCGGAAGTGACAGTGGAAACGCGACTGGCCCTGGCACGCACTAGCACGGCCCGGCCCTGGCCCGACAGTGGAAACGCGGCTAGTGTGTGTGTGTGTGTGTGTGTGTGTGTGTGTGTGTGTGTGACCCTGTGACACAGCAGAGGGTGCCGCCCTGCAGGTCAGTGTGTGTGTGTGTGTGTGTGTGTGACCCTGTGACACAGCAGAGGGTGCCGCCCTGCAGGTCAGTGTGTGTGTGTGTGTGTGTGTGTGACCCTGTGACACAGCAGAGGGTGCCGCCCTGCAGGTCAGTGTGTGTGTGTGTGTGTGTGTGTGTGACCCTGTAACACAGCAGAGGGTGCCGCCCTGCAGGTCAGTGTGTGTGTGTGTGTGTGTGTGTGTGTGTGTGTGTGACCCTGTAACACAGCAGAGGGTGCTGCCCTGCAGGTCAGTGTGTGTGTGTGTGTGACCCTGTAACACAGCAGAGGGTGCCGCCCTGCAGGTCAGTGTGTGTGTGTGTGTGACCCTGTAACACAGCAGAGGGTGCCGCCCTGCAGGTCAGTGTGTGTGTGTGTGTGTGTGTGTGTGTGTGTGACCCTGTAACACAGCAGAGGGTGCCGCCCTGCAGGTCAGTGTGTGTGTGTGTGTGTGTGTGTGTGTGTGTGTGTGTGATCACATATAATCAGAGTTTGAAATTAACTTTTTTTACTCACCGGCCAATTTGGCTGCTAAATTTTTAAGTTACTGGCCTTTCAAAACTCCTACTAGCCGAAATGTATTTAATATATCATGATGACTCTCGAGTGTTTGCGCTAAATCTGCACTGATTTTTCTTACACAAACTTCTCCAGCAAAGTGAGTAAACATAATTAACACGCCAAACTGGCTCGAGATTGACAGCGTTTCCCGACATTGTTGATTTTTACCTGCAGTTAGCGGGTGTTCATTTCAAACCCTGTACATAATGACATTGATGACTGTGTGTGTGTGTGTGTGTGTGTGTGTGTGTCAGGTCTCTGTGTAGGAGCTCAAAGCAGAACTGTGAGTTAGTGCTAAGACTTGTGGGATTGCAGTGGCCTAACGACACAGACTGTGCTCAGTTTCCAGAGGAAGGTCAAGCGAACAGTTCCTGTTTACTTCCTGACCCGGATGTGAACGGTCAGTACGCACACACACTCACAAACTAAAGCTGAGCTGAATATCTTCCTAAATCACACAACACTAAATTAAATATATCTGCAGTGAGCAGTCACGCTGCCAAGCAAAGAAACACATGAAGGAACAAAACTGAGATTTTGCTTTCAAAGTGGTAAAAGTGATGAGATGTTCTTTGACCGAAGGCTAGAATGAATAATTCTGCCTGTAATATCTTGGGGTTAGATCAAGACACGGTAGACGGTGTGTTTGAATAACTCAATAACATTTACTGAAAACAGCCGGAACATCAGCAGATACACACACTGCTCCGCAGCTCACTTCCGAGCTTCCTGATTCCCCCGAACCACGTGATCCCAAGAACCAATCACATAACAGCATTTCACAACATGAGAAACCCAGTCTACTACATTCCTCCCCTCTAAAGCTGCAGTTGGCAAGTCTGGCAGATTGGGTCGATTAGCCAAAATTTTGAATGTTTACAACTCTCATGCCCCTCCCCACTACCAGCGAGCACCCTCCCATCGAGGTCGTGCTCGTCAGTGCGTCACTGTGCGTGTGTACCTGATTTTCTGTGAACGCGTCCGTCTCTTCAGCATCTATCAACACCATGGACTCGGAGGTAGGCTGCCCTGGCTAATCTATCCATAGATAGCAATAACCGAGGAATTGGAAGCTTGTTAGTAGATTTTCTCTCCGCCATCACGCTTCATGCAATCTCCAGGCGAACTTCAGGCGTGTGCATGTGATATTAACGTGCGCGAGTGAGGGGGGATCTGTGGCGTGTGCACGACCTGTGATTGACAGTCAGATCTCACACCCCCCTGCGCTGATTGGACCCGATGATCCGGGAGCGGTGGATTTTTGCAAAACAAATAACACGCTCCAGGTGGAGTTAGAAGCTCGGGTTTTTTTCTAAAACCACCTTATTTATGTTGTTCTGTCGGATTATAGTGTCAATTTCACTGACTATGATCAAAAAAATTTTGCCGACGGCAGCTTTAAGTTTAATACCTGTTTTCTAAAATAAACAACCTTAACTCACTAGGTCTTCTTGAACCAGGAACAGTCCTTCAACTAGGTTTTTTTTTTTTTTTTTTTTTTTTTTTAAACCCTGCCTCAATTTAACACCTTACAAGTCCAGTCTCTTGGGAGCATTTCTGAGTCTCTCTGGATTTCTCCTTGGCTGCACTCCTGGAGGTACAGCGGCAGTGCTGTTATGGCTGCCCAGAGGAGACGTAACATTGCCTGACCATGCTGGACCCAGGCAGACGCCCTCCTCTGAGGTGTCGGAGTCAGGCAGTTTCACAGACCGCTGTCTGTTTCTTTCCCAGACACGGTATGTCACAGGACCCAAGCGCTTTATGACAGTAGCGGCAGTCCATTTCTCTTCTCCTCCCCTGAAATTTTTCACTCGGACTTGGTCGTTTCCCTGAAACTCTCTCAATTTCAGTCTCTCTTTGTCATGATACAGCTTTTGTTTTGCCTGCTGGTGCTCTATAGTGCGCGACATATCCGGTCTCAAAAGACTGAAACGGGTGCGAAGCTCTCTCTTTAAAAACAGCTCAGCTGGAGAGCGACCTGTGACTGAGTGCGGCGTAGCCCTGTACATGAGCAGAAAGTTTGACAGCCTGTGCTGCAGCGAGATGCTGGGCTGTCCACTTGCGTCTAGAACCTGCTTCACAAGAGCACGCTTCAGTATTTGCACCGACCTCTCAGCCGCTCCATTCGATGCTGGATGATATGGTGGGACCAGAGTTTGTTTTAGGTTAGAATTTTCCGTTTCCATTTTTGTCAAGGAACTGCTTGAATTCTGCGGAGACGAACTGGGGTCCATTATCCGACACGACCTCTTCCGGAAGACCATATGCAGCAAATAGGTTGCGCAACACCTCTGTGGTTCGGCTTGACGTTGTGGAGGTCATGTGGAAAACCTCCAGCCATTTAGAATGACTATCCACTATCACTAGGTAGTACTGTCTATCCTTCTCCGCGAAGTCCAGATGGATCCTCTGCCACACTCTGACAGGCCACCGCCAGGGATGGAGCAGTGCCACCGCAGACCACCTTCTGCACAGTTTGACACACAGCACAGTTTTGGACCATGTTCTCAATCTCGCCATCCAAACCTGGCCACCATACATAACTGCGAGCTAGGGCCTTCATCTTACAGATGCCCGGGTGTTCATGGTGCAGGTCTTTGAGAATCTGCGGCCGGTGCATTTGAGGAACAATGACTCTGAGACCCCACAAAACACAACCTTGATCTGCTGACAGCTCATGCCTCCTGACAAAGTACGGTTTCAGGCTTTCATCATTCAGGTAATTAGGCCATCCATTCATAGTATAGCTCCAAACCTTGCTCAACAACGGATCTCTGCTGGTGCCTACTTTTATGTCCTGAGCTGTTACTGGCAACTCTTCCACATGTGAGAAGTAGAAAATGTTGGATTCCTGTGCTGTGTTGTCCAACTCAGTCACGGGAAGTCTGGACATAGCATCAGCATTAAGGTGGTCTGACGACTTCTTGTATTCTAGCTCATAACTGTAAGCCATGAGAATCAACGCCCAGCGCTGCATGCGCAAAGCTGCCAATGTAGGCACCGCTGATTTTGGCCCCAAAATAGCCAGCAAGGGTTTGTGATCAGTGATGAGAGTAAATTTGCGTCCATATAGATACTTGTGAAATTTCCTCACTCCGTAAATGATCGCCAGCGCCTCTTTTTCGATTTGCGCATACTTTTGCTCGGCCTCAGTAAGAGTGCGCGAGGCGAACGCAACTGGTCTCTCGTCACCATTGTCCATCACATGAGAAATGACTGCCCCCACCCCGTACGGGGATGCGTCACATGCCAATCTCAACGGCTTCTCTGTGTCATAATGTACCAGGACCGTGCTGCTCAGTAACATCTCTTTACCCTTCTTGAAGGCTTCCTCACATGCAGGTGTCCAGCTCCATTTTTCCTCTTTTTTTTAACAGAGTGTGCAATGGCTGTAGCACACTAGACAAGTTTCTCAGAAAGCGGCCATAATAGTTCAACAGCCCCAAATAAGCACGCAACTCAGAGACATTTGTGGGCTTTGGGGCATTTACAATAGCCTCCACTTTGTGCTGAGTGGAGTGCAGGCCTTCCTGGTCTATCCGATGCCACAAGTCAAGTCAAGTCAAGTCACCTTTATTTATATAGCGCTTTTTACAATACAGATTGTATCAAAGCAGCTTCACATTGATAACATGAAAATAATACAACAAAGTTTGTTTCTAGAAGAAAATTGCATCATCGTCCACCCATAATAAGGCAGATCAATAATATTGTTGAATATTAAATGTCCCCAACTAAGCAAGCCAAGGCAACAGTGGCAAGGAACCAAAACTCCATCAGGTGACAGAATGGAGAAAAAAACCTTGGGAGAACCCAGGCTCAGTCGCTCAGTTCTCCTCTGGCCAACGAGCGAACAGTGTATGATTATGATCCAGGCAGCGTTACAGGTCAGAAGTCAGATTGGTCGTGTCGATGAGGCCTTCACAGGGCTGATGAGGCTGGCACTTCAGGATGCGTCATGGTTAGGTCCAGGTGCAGATCCACCACGGCTGATCTGGATACGGCCGAGGTCCACCTCACTTCTGGAAACGGAGAGTCTTGTTGACACTTCAGGACTGCATTGTCGTCGCGTCCAGGCACTGGTCCTTCTTCAGATCTGGATACGGCCTGGATCCGACGGACTGCGGTAAACCTCGGTATAAACAGAGAGACTAATATTAGCGTAGACGCCATTCTTCTTATGATGTAACGAGTACATCAGGATTTATGGGAAGTGTTCCCGGTTCCGGCTGGCCTAATCTATGCAGCCTAATATGGAATTATAGAAGTCTATAATGTGTTATGTGTATGCTAGGTCAAAAATATGTGTTTTTAGTCTAGCTTTGAACTGACAGAGTGTGTCTGCTTCCCGGACAATGTTAGGAAGATTGTTCCAAAGTTTTGGTGCTAAATAGGAAAAGGATCTACCGCCAGCAGTCGATTTTGATATTCTAGGTATTATTAACTGGCCGGAATTTTGAGATCGCAATAGACGTGAAGGACTATAATGCGTTAAGAGCTCGCTCAAGCACTGTGGAGCTAAACCATTTAGTGCTTTGTAAGTAATCAGCAATATTTTAAAATGTATACGATGTTTAATAGGGAGCCAGTGCAGTGTTGACAGAACTGGGCTAATATGGTCATACTTCCTGGTTCTGGTAAGAACTCGAGCTGCTGCGTTTTGGACCAGCTGTAGTTTGTTTATTAAGCGTGCAGGGCAACCACCCAGTAGAGCATTACACTAATCTAGCCTTGAGGTCATGAACGCATGAACTAACTGTTCCGCATTTGTCAATGAGAGCATATGACGTAATTTAGATATATTTTTAAGATGGAAAAATGCGATTTTACAGATACTAGACATGTGACTATTTTACCACGATCCACTTTGGAAACTATTCCCTCTTTTTCTAACCTATCCAGTTCTTTTTCCACAGCCTCTTTCAATGAATATGGCACAGGGCGGGCTTTGCAAAAGACTGGCTGCGCATCCGGCTGCATTCTTATTGTTGCTCTAAACTCCTCTATGGCACTGACCTTCTCCGAAAACACCACAGCGTGGCGCTGCAGCACTGCTTGTAATTCCGGGTCGGCGTGTTTAGTTCCTTTTTTCGACTTTGAAAATATTCCTCCAGTCCAGCTTCAGTTTCTCCAGCCAATTTTGGCCAAACAGAGCAGGCCTGTTACCCTTCACTATGATGAGAGGCAGTGTAGCTTTCTGGTCCCCATACTGCACTGGTGCCTGAACATAGCCAAGAAGGGGAATTATTTCTCCTGAGTACGCTTTTAATCTGATGTTGGACTTTTCAATGGGTAAATGCGAAAACTTATTTTGGTGCAACACTTCAGATGCAAGGGACACTGCCGCACCAGTATCCAACTGCATGCTAATGTCCTCATCACACACTTTCACATTAACTTTAATGCCTCCATCCCCACTGGATGCCATGTAAACTGTAAAGACCCCTAACGGGTCATCTTCACTGTCTACATTGTGATCCTCCGTTTCCACGTACTGGGCCTTGGCGGTCTGTCCCCTATTCCGACATGCTCTGGAAATATGCCCTGTCTAGGAGCACGCATGACATTTCTCATTTTTGAATCGGCATTCCTGAGGTGAGTGTCCCCCTCCCCCACAACGGTAGCCTCTCTGTTCGCTGTCCCCTTCCTGATAATTTTTCAGTTTTGGATTCTCATTTCCATGTCTAA
>CM038640.1:34997355-35039855 GCA_021554675.1 Leuciscus idus | reverse complement strand
GTAATATCAATCTCTGGTGTCCCCAGAGTGTGTCTGTGAAATTTCAGCTCAAAATACCAGATCATTTATTATATCTTGTCAAATTTGCCCAATTTTGGGTGTGAGCAAAAACTCGCCGTTTTAGTGTGTGTCCCTTTAAATGCAAGTGAGCTTTAGCTCCGCCTCCATTCAGAAGAGGGCGGAGTCTTTACACGAGCTTCAGATTCTCCAGCAATAACAAAACAGTCCAATCTCACTCATCCAGAATCCCAGAATAACCAGTAGCGAGTGCAGCCTTACGGAGAGACTCAGGAAGAGTTTCTGAATGTTAGTGGAGACATTTCTGTAGTTGTTGTGGAGTTACACTGATCATCTCATCATCATGTTTAACTTCTCCACAAGTGTCCACAGTTCCTGAGATGTTTATAAGACAGCGGTGACATGTTCTGGTGTTCAGTGCTCGTCTGTGCTCAACCACGGAACAGTTTCAGGCTTTGCTGGATCTTTATCATTGCGTTAGAACTGGTCTCTGTTGTCTCTTGTGAAACCAAATGTCGGCTGGTGTGTGTAAACCTGCAGATTAAGGGCCGGTTATATTATAATAAGATCCTCTTCATACGTCAGAAGGAGAGCGAAATCTGATCGGCTTATTTTTGACATGCTTGCAGAGAAAGGCTCACCAGAACAAAGATACTGGGTTTCACTTTTCAGGTTTTCTGTGTTGGTAGAAGCACCGATTATAGCACTGAAACACGGGGAAAGTCAGATTATCATGATATGTCCCCTTTAATGTGTACTGACAAACTGAAAATTATGTTTCCTCATGGGTCATTCACAGTGGACTAATATGGAATATGGACTGGAGTATTTTTTCATTTCATTTCATTTTCAATTCATTGCACGGTTTAAGAGTAAATAAGTATTTAAAATATTAGAAGAATACATGCTTTCATACATTAACACTGTTATTTTCCTGTATGTCACTGTGAAGCTGCTCTGGAGGAGTCAGTGTTGTGTGAAGCATGAGTAAGTGTTGATCTGTGTGCAGGCGTGAGAGTGCCGACGAGTGGAAGGTGGTTCTCGGGATCAATAATCTGGATCATCCTTCTCCACACATGCAAACGCGGCGAGTGCGAAGCATCATCGTTCACTCGCGCTATAACCGTGCGGTGGTGGACTACGACATCAGTGTGTTGGAGCTGGAGTCCGAGGTACTGGTGACCAGTTACGTGCGGCCCGTGTGTCTGCCTCGCATCGGGACGCTTCCCAAACCCGACCAATACTGCCACATCACCGGCTGGGGACACGTGGGCAACAGAAGTGAGTCAAACTCTCCTCTATTGAGGCGTACACTACCAGTCAAACTCTCCTCTATTGAGGCGTACACGGTCAAACTCTCCTCTATTGAGGCGTACACTACCGGTCTAACTCTCCTCTATTGAGGCGTACACTACCAGTCAAACTCTCCTCTACTGAGGCGTACACTACCAGTCAAACTCTCCTCTACTGAGGCGTACACTACCAGTCAAACTCTCCTCTATTGAGGCGTACACTACCGGTCTAACTCTCCTCTATTGAGGCGTACACTACCAGTCAAACTCTCCTCTACTGAGGCGTACACTACCAGTCAAACTCTCCTCTGCTGAGGCGTACACTACCAGTCAAACTCTCCTCTACTGAGGCGTACACTACCAGTCAAACTCTCCTCTATTGAGGCGTACACTACCAGTCAAACTCTCCTCTATTGAGGCGTACACTACCGGTCAAACTCTCCTCTATTGAGGCGTACACTACCAGTCAAACTCTCCTCTACTGAGGCGTACACTACCAGTCAAACTCTCCTCTACTGAGGCGTACACTACCAGTCAAACTCTCCTCTATTGAGGCGTACACTACCAGTCAAACTCTCCTCTATTGAGGCGTACACTACCGGTCTAACTCTCCTCTATTGAGGCGTACACTACCAGTCAAACTCTCCTCTACTGAGGCGTACACTACCAGTCAAACTCTCCTCTATTGAGGCGTACACTACCGGTCTAACTCTCCTCTATTGAGGCGTACACTACCAGTCAAACTCTCCTCTACTGAGGCGTACACTACCAGTCAAACTCTCCTCTACTGAGGCGTACACTACCAGTCAAACTCTCCTCTATTGAGGCGTACACTACCGGTCTAACTCTCCTCTATTGAGGCGTACACTACCAGTCAAACTCTCCTCTACTGAGGCGTACACTACCAGTCAAACTCTCCTCTACTGAGGCGTACACTACCGGTCTAACTCTCCTCTATTGAGGCGTACACTACCAGTCAAACTCTCCTCTACTGAGGCGTACACTACCAGTCAAACTCTCCTCTATTGAGGCGTACACTACCAGTCAAACTCTCCTCTATTGAGGCGTACACTACCGGTCTAACTCTCCTCTATTGAGGCGTACACTACCGGTCAAACTCTCCTCTATTGAGGCGTACACTACCGGTCAAACTCTCCTCTATTGAGGCGTACACTACCAGTCAAACTCTCCTCTGCTGAGGCGTACACTACCAGTCAAACTCTCCTCTATTGAGGCGTACACTACCAGTCAAACTCTCCTCTACTGAGGCGTACACTACCAGTCAAACTCTCCTCTATTGAGGCGTACACTACCAGTCAAACTCTCCTCTATTGAGGCGTACACTACCAGTCAAACTCTCCTCTGCTGAGGCGTACACTACCAGTCAAACTGTCCTCTATTGAGGCGTACACTACCAGTCAAACTCTCCTCTACTGAGGCGTACACTACCAGTCAAACTCTCCTCTATTGAGGCGTACACTACCAGTCAAACTCTCCTCTATTGAGGCGTACACTACCGGTCTAACTCTCCTCTATTGAGGCGTACACTACCGGTCAAACTCTCCTCTATTGAGGCGTACACTACCGGTCAAACTCTCCTCTATTGAGGCGTACACTACCAGTCAAACTCTCCTCTACTGAGGCGTACACTACCAGTCAAACTGTCCTCTATTGAGGCGTACACTACCAGTCAAACTCTCCTCTATCGAGGCGTACACTACCGGTCTAACTCTCCTCTATTGAGGCGTACACTACCGGTCAAACTCTCCTTTATTGAGGCGTACACTACCGGTCTAGCTCTCCTCTATTGAGGCGTACACTACCGGTCAAACTCTCCTCTATTGAGGCGTACACTACCGGTCAAACTCTCCTCTATTGAGGCGTACACTACCGGTCAAACTCTCCTCTATTGAGGCGTACACTACCGGTCTAACTCTCCTCTATTGAGGCGTACACTACCGGTCAAACTCTCCTCTATCGAGGCGTACACTACCGGTCAAACTCTCCTCTATCGAGGCGTACACTACCGGTCAAACTCTCCTCTATCGACTACCAGTCTAACTCTCCTCTATCGAGGCGTACACTACCAGTCTAACTCTCCTCTATTGAGGCGTACACTACCGGTCTAACTCTCCTCTATTGAGGCGTACACTACCGGTATTGAGGCGTACACTACCGGTCAAACTCTTTGTTTATCTGTGAGACGCGTGTGGAGGTTGTGTTCGTAACTGTCGCCGCTGTCGGATTCCCCACTGGCTGGTAGAATAAGAAAAAAAAAACTAGTCGATTCACTTCTCTTTAATGAAATCTGGTGATGTCAGTTATGTAATAAACAAACCCAAACTCCTCAATCCGTTTGAGGATGGTTTGAGTAAATTATGACAGAATGATCATTTCTGGGTGAGCTATCACTTATGTAATGATATGCTGGTAGGTCGATCAGTAGCAGTAGATCAGTGTTGTTGTTGATGATGTTGTTGATGTTGTTGTTGTTGATGGTGTTGTTGGTGTTGTTGTTGTTGAAGATGATGATGTTGTTGATGTTGTTGTTGATGGTGTTGTTGGTGTTGTTGTTGTTGTTGTTGATGATGATGTTGTTGTTGTTGTTGATGATGTTGTTGTTGATGGTGTTGTTGTTGATGGTGTTGTTGATGTTGTTGTTGATGATGTTGTTGATGATGTTGTTGGTGTTGTTGTTGATGATGTTGTTGATGTTGTTGTTGATGATGTTGTTGGTGTTGTTGGTGTTGTTGTTGATGTGTGTATTGTGTTCCTCCAGTGCCGTTTAAGCTTCAGGAGGGGGAAGTGCGGATCATTTCTGTCTCTCAGTGTCAGTCTTACTTCAACATGAAGACCATCACGTCACGCATGCTCTGCGCCGGATACGAGGCGAGAACCATCGACTCCTGCATGGTGAGTGTGTGTGTGTCATCACGGTGACATCATTAGTGTTTTTCGTCACGTGACATAACTGTGTGTGTGTCGTCATGGTGACATCATGAGTGTGTGTGTGTGTGGGTGTGTTGTGTGTCATCACAGTGACATTATGACTGTGTGTGTGTGTCATCACGGTGACATCATGAGTGTGTGTATGTGTCGTCACGGTGACATCATGAGTGTGTGTGTGTCAATGTGTCGTAACGGTTACATCATGAGTGTGTGAGTGTGTGTCATAACAGTGACATCGTGTGTATGTCTGTGTGTTGTCAGTGTGTGTGTGTGTGTGTGTGTGTGTGTGGTCACGGTGACATCATGAGTGTGTGAGTGTGGTCACGGTGGCATCATGAGTGTGTGTGTGTGTGTGTGTGTGTGTGTGGTCACGGTGGCATCATGAGTGTGTGTCATAACAGTGACATCGTGTGTGTGTCTGTGTGTTGTCTGTGTGTGTGTGTGGTCACGGTGACATCATGAGTGTGTGAGTGTGGTCACCGTGGCATCATGAGTGTGTGTGTGTGTGTGTGTGTGTGGTCACGGTGGCATCATGAGTGTATGTGTGTGTGTGTGTGTGTGTGGTCACGGTGACATCATGAGTGTGTGTGTGTGGTCACGGTGGCATCATGAGTGTGTGTGTGTGTGTGTGGTCACGGTGACATGAGTGTGTGAGTGTGTGTCGTCACGGTGACATCATGAGTGTGTGTCGTCACGGTAATATCATGAGTGTGTGTGTGTGTGTCGTCACGGTGACATCATGAGTGTGAGTGTGTGTCGTCACAGTGACATCATGAGTGTGTGTCGTCACGGTAGCATCATGAGTGTGTGTGTGTGTGTCGTCACGGTAACATCATGAGTGTGTGTGTGTGTCGTCACGGTGACATCATGAGTGTGTGACATCATGAGTGTGCGTCGTCACTGTGACATCGTGAGTGTGTGTGTATGTGTGTATGTGTGTGTGGGTGTGTTGTGTGTCATCACAGTGACATTATGACTGTGTGTGTGTGTCATCACGGTGACATCATGAGTGTGTGTATGTGTCGTCACGGTGACATCATGAGTGTGTGTGTGTCAATGTGTCGTAACGGTTACATCATGAGTGTGTGAATATGTGTCATAACAGTGACATCGTGTGTGTGTCTGTGTGTTGTGTGTGTGTGTGTGTGTGTGTGTGTGTGTGTGGTCACGGTGACATCATGAGTGTGTGAGTGTGGTCACGGTGGCATCATGAGTGTGTGTGTGTGTGTGTGTGTGTGTGTGGTCACGGTGGCATCATGAGTGTGTGAGTGTGTGTCATAACAGTGACATCGTGTGTGTGTCTGTGTGTTGTCAGTGTGTGTGTGTGTGTGTGGTCACGGTGACATCATGAGTGTGTGAGTGTGGTCACGGTGGCATCATGAGTGTGTGTGTGTGTGTGTGGTCACGGTGGCATCATGAGTGTGTGAGTGTGTGTGCAGTGGCGGTTCTACATTGAATTACACCCTGGGCGAGACCCCCCCCCCCCCCCCCCAAGAAATTTTTCTTACCCCATTGGCAGATCATGTTTTGATTGTTTTAAGCAAAAACTCAATTTTTATTTATTTCCCCAGAAAACAAGACTTAATATCTTATGTCATTTTACTACTTTAGTAAAATAACGTTATGCATCTTTATTTAAGAAATGTTTGATATTTGGACTGGAAACAAGACAAAAATACTAAGTAAGAAAAGCATTTTTTGCAGTGTAATAACTGAACTTGTAACAGTTTTGTTGCAAAGCACAATATTATGGTGAAATTAGATCTCGTGTTTGAGTTAAAACCGAATTATTGTTAAGCATAGCAAGAATCATAGCAAAAAGGCTAACAAGAGTTATACCCACCAATTAATATTGCCCCTTCATTCATGACATGGATACCGTAATCATACAGAGAAAACATAGTTGCATACCTTTATCTTTCGCTCGTTTCTAAATTGGCCACCTGATGGCTTTGACCTTTCTTGTCCATCTCTTATTTGGCACTCGACATCGACAATCAACAGATTTCCCCTGATCCCCCCCATACCAACTGTCACTCACGACGAGTCACGACCAGAAGTCAAGACTAAACCAATTCACCTTGGTGGTGGTGACCAAGTAATCGTTTTGTATTACCTATTTTTATTAGCCATTCAGACAATTCAGAAAAACAAAAATGTGCAGGAAATATAGAGGCCTGTATTTATAATATTATGAATGAAATGTGCGTTATTTGGAAGAAAGTCGAGGTGTGACTGACTTAGATAACTATATGGATCCCCCCCCCCTTGTCCGTTCCATTTGGGAGAGACCCAGAGGTGAACTGTCATCCGCGCCCGCGCCTCCGCGCCCCCTCCCCTCTCAAACAAACAGCTTCTGTGCACGGCATCTTCTCAGCAAGCAGGGGCGCCTGCAGCTGCAGGGGGCGCAAATTTGCCAATTCCCCACACAGTGAAATGATAGATAATAGAAAACGCAGCGCAGCGCAGAATTTTTATTTTTTTTTTTTTTTTTTTTCTGCTCGTGCCGGCGGCGCTGCCCCCCCAAAAAATGCCGCCCCGGGCGATTGCCCGGTTCGCCCGTGCCAAAAACCGCTACTGTGTGTGTGTGTGTGTGTGTGTGTGTGTGTGGTCACGGTGACATCATTAATGTGTGTGTGTGGTCACGGTGGCATCATGAGTGTGTGTGTGTGTGTGTGGTCACGGTGACATGAGTGTGTGAGTGTGTGTCGTCACGGTGACATCATGAGTGTGTGTCGTCACGGTAATATCGTGTGTGTGTGTCGTCATGGTGACATCATGAGTGTGAGTGTGTGTCGTCACAGTGACATCATGAGTGTGTGTCGTCACGGTAGCATCATGAGTGTGTGTGTGTGTGTGTGTGTGTGTCGTCACGGTAACATCATGAGTGTGTGTGTGTGTGTCGTCACGGTGACATCATGAGTGTGTGTCGTCACCGTGACATCATGAGTGTGTGTCGTCACGGTAACATCATGAGTGTGTGTGTGTGTCGTCACGGTAACATCATGAGTGTGTGTTTGTGTCGTCACGGTGACATCATGAGTGTGTGTCGTCACGGTAACATCATGAGTGTGTGTGTGTGTGTGTGTGTGTCGTCACGGTGACATAAGTGTGTGTCGTCACGGTAACATCATGAGTGTGTGTTTGTGTCGTCACCGTGACATCATGAGTGTGTGACATCATGAGTGTGTCGTCACGGTAACATCACGAGTGTGTGTGTGTGTGTGTGTCGTCACGGTGTCATCGTGAGTGTGTGTCGTCACAGTGACATCATGAGTAACATTATGAATGTGTGTGTGTGTGTGTGTGTGTGTGTGTCGTCACGGTGTCATCGTGAGTGTGTGTCGTCACAGTGTCATCATGAGTAACATTATGAGTGTGTGTGTGTGTGTGTGTGTCGTCACGGTGTCATCGTGAGTGTGTGTCGTCACAGTGACATCATGAGTAACATTATGAATGTGTGTGTGTGTGTGTGTGTGTGTGTGTGTGTGTGTCGTCACGGTGTCATCGTGAGTGTGTGTCGTCACAGTGACATCATGAGTAACATTATGAATGTGTGTGTGTGTGTGTGTGTGTGTGTGTCGTCACGGTGTCATCGTGAGTGTGTGTCGTCACAGTGACATCATGAGTAACATTATGAGTGTGTGTGTGTGTGTGTCGTCACGGTGACATCATGAGTGTGTGAGTGTGTGTCGTCACAGTGACATCATGAGTGTGTGTATGTGTCGTCACAGTGACATCATGAGTGTGTCGTCACGGTAACATCATGAGTGTGTGTGTGTGTGTGTGCAGGGTGACAGTGGTGGGCCGCTGGTGTGTGAGGAGGACGACGGCCGCTGGTCTCTGTACGGTTTGACCTCCTGGGGCTCCGTGTGTTTCTCTAAGGTCCTGGGCCCCGGGGTCTACGCCAACGTCACTCACTTCACCCAGTGGATCGAGAGGCAGATCTACCTGCGCACGTTTAGCCTGCTCTAGGTGCACACACACACACACACACACACACACACACACACACACACACACACACACACACACACCCTCACTCACACACACTCTCTCACTCACTCACACACACACACACACACACACACACACACACACACACCCTCACTCACACACATTCTCTCACTCACTCACTCACTCACACACACACACACCCTCTCACTCACACACACTCTCTCACTCACACACACACACCCTAACTCACACACACACACACACACACACACACACACACACACACACACACACACTCACACACACACACACACACACACTCTCTCTCACACACACACACACACACACACACACACACACACACTCTCTCTCACTCACACACACACACACACACACACACACACACTCTCTCACACACACACACACACATCATTCCACGCGCTTGTCTGGACTGTCTCACACCACACGCTTCACTCATCCTTGTGTTACTCGTCTCGATCCTCAAGAGGGCGACAGTTTCCCTCACATCTGTCAGTACATCAGATGTTTATATCCAGGATCTGCTGTAAACATGTGGACAGTTAAACTCTCCTGTTCACGCAGATGCTGCTCCGCTGGGAGAGAAACTGACCACAGAATCAGAGCGCTTTAACTCCCATTACAGACTCGCGTATATTATCTGTCACATGATCACCCTTATAAACGTCACATGATCACCCTTATAAACACCACAGAGTTTCTGCTGTCACACCACAGGCCCGTTCACACCACAGCTATAACGATAACGATATAGAGAAGCGATATTGTTGGGATCACTTTCAGAAAGATTTTTTCTTCCAGAATTCGCTCGAAATTAAAGGACTCGCGCATTTAAAATGTCAGACGACATTGTGGAGAAGTTAATCGCCGAGGTCCAGGAACATCCACTGTTTCACAAATCAAACCCGTTTTCAAGAAGATGGATATGGAAAACAATCGTTCACACCCTCTGAATAAACGTTGAGAGGTTTTACCTCCAGCGCTCGTTTCGACATCGTCTGGAGTTAGGGTGAAAAAGACTAGGTGTTGTTTTTATTCCACTATATTGACTCCGTCTATGGAAGCTTGTTTCCACCACAAAATAAAACATTTAAAAAGATAATTGCAACTTTTTATCTCACAATTGCGAGTTTACATCTCGCAATTCTGACATCTTTTCTCACAATTGCGATATATCAAGTCAGAATTGTGAGATATAAAGTCCAATTCTAAGGAAAAAAAATACTTTTTTTATTTTTTATTTTACCACAGAATAGTTTATATCTCACAATTCTGACTTGATATATCGCAATTGTGAGATAAAAAGTCGCAATTATTATTATTTATTTATTATTCAGTGGCGGAAACAAGCTTCCATACCGTCAGCTAAACTCACGGTTAGATTATTAGCTGGATTACACTATCTTCACTCGAAACACAGAATGCTGAGGACATCTGCTGGTCAAAGCCTGTAAGTGCAGCAGAAACATGTTCAATGACGTTACACACTCTTAACCGCAGCTTAGAATAAACAGACCGTTATCGTCCGATGGTGAGGACGCAAATATAGTTATCGTTCTTGGTGTGAACGGCCCTTACATCTATAAACAGCCATAATGAAATATACACTGATCATTATTATTACTTGGATTGTGGTGATAGATGAACAGCCTTAGCTCAAACTCAGCGCTCGCAACGCTAAGGTCATGGGTTCGAATTCCAGTGTGAGTCGCTCAAATGCATAGATGTAAATACAGTCAAAACAAATTTTATTCAGACCCCATCAACATTTCTCACATTATCACAGATTATTCACTATAGTTTAGAAAATGGTAATAAATATGAGCAGAACTCAGTTGATATTTGACTGGTTTTGTCCGTCCTTCTGTTAGACTGTCTCACACATGAATTATGTTGAATATCTGTCAGCTGTTAAATTTAACTACACAATTAGATAATACCAGTTTAGCTCAACCAATCACCAAGCAATGCTTCATTTTGTTCAGTCTGTGTGTAAAAAGAGCATTAGCAATTAAAGAAAACACACTTCAGCAAAACATGATCAGCTCAAAGTGTCCCAATCATTTCTGCTCCCAAATGTTTATTAATGACAACTATTATTAACAACTATAGTGTCCTGATCACACTAGTGAACAATGATCTCTGGTGTCTGAATAATGTTTGGTTTGACTGTATATGAATAATTACCCAGAAGTCAAAGCGCAGCTGTGTGTGTCACTATAGACGTCTAGTGTGTTATTACGCTTCATGAAGCCTGTTGTGTAGATGAACAGGTCTGCAGTGTGTGTGTGTTCTGTGGTTGTGTGTGAATGTTGCCGAACACACTTCACCGTCTCACACCAGGTCAAAGGTCAAAGGGCTCCTGCTGCTCACCTTCCTTTCCTCTGCTGCTATTGGTCGGTTCTGTAAATGACCGGGACCGTGGAAAGCTCTCAACCAATGATATTCTCTTATGGTTTTGTGTAGTGAATGACATCAGTGTGTTTCTGCAGTGCTTTTCTTCTCGTGTGTTAAACGTGTGTGTGTGTGTGTGTGTGTTGTAGTGATATTCACGTCACGTGTGTCAAAGTGCTTTCAGTGCAACATTCCGTCCGTTCTCATTTTTTAAAGACTATTTTTCTACTGATTTTGAGCACATGAAGCCGTGAAGCTGAACTCTGATGTACCGTGTTTTTAATGCTCTGTAAATACAGTTGTGTAAAAATGTGCATTAAAGATTTCTATCCATTACATGAACTCGAGATTCATCATTCTGTCTGTAATCGCATTCATTCTGAGAGTTTGTTCAAGAGACAGTAAACTTTATTATATTTTTATAGGCTATATCAGCTTTGTAAAGTCGTTTTTCGAGGTTCTGAAGACCAAATTAAAGAGCAGATTTCTGCATATTAGATGTAATGGTAACACTTTACACTCAGCTTCATTAATTAACATTAGTTAATGTATTAACTAACATGAACTAACAATGAGCAATACAGTATTTATTTATCTTTGTTAATGTTAGGTAATAATAATCCAGCTGTTCATTGTTAGTTCATGTTAGTTCACAGTGCATTAACTAATGTTAACTAATGCAACTTTTGATTTTAATAACGTTAAAATTCTTACTTTTTTGCTTCTTGAAATATGAATTAATTCCAGAATGAATCTAACCACAGGTCGAGAGCTGTCGTTCTAAACACACAACTTCGCTGTTTGCGGATGTTTTTGGAACGATGACCATATTTGGCTAACGATGCTTTTGGGAAACTCCCGTTTACTTCCTGTCTCTATGAAGCCCCTCCTTCTGAAAAGCACACTGTGCTCTGATTGGCCGGCTGGAGCAGTGTGTTGTGATTGGTCGAGCGCTTCGAGTGTGTTTGGGAATGTCCCGCCCCTTACCATAACCACCAGTTTAACACACTACTAACTAGCTCAACCAGGCCCCGCCCCTTTATTCTGCATATTAATTATTATAATGAGGAATATTGTGACGTGTTCGTTCCCGGGAGAAACTCAAGACTACAATGAGTTCAGGAACACTGACTCTGATATAGAGAAGAACTGGAGCTTCTTCATGATCAAACAGCAACATTACACACTAAACACAGATGAACATGAGAAATGCAGGATGGAACTAAACTGAACTGGAACTGGAACAACAGGAAGAGGAATTTACGGAGTTGCAAAAACTGATCCTACTTTGGCCAGAATCACATCAGCTTCCTTCCTAAAGCAGTGTGTGTGGTGGGTTAGGTTTGTGTGTGTGGAGAGACGCTCAGTAAAAGACGAATAGAAGAGTGAGGAACAACCTTGAGTTTGAAAGCTGAAAGAAAATAATAAACACTAAAAGCTCCTGTGCAGACACACAAACACACAAACACACACACACACACACACACACACACACACACACACACACACACACACAGAGCTCCTCCTTTGCACACACACACACACACACACACACACACACACACACACACTGTGCTCCTCCTGTGCAGACACACACACACACACACACACAGAGAGAGAGAGAGAGAGAGCTCCTCCTGTGTGCACCCACACACACACACACACACACACACACACACACACAGCGCTCCTCCTGTGCAGACACACACACACACACACGCACTGCGCTCCTCCTGTGCAGACACACACACACACAGAGAGAGAGAGAGAGAGAGAGCTCCTCCTGTGCATACACACACACACACACACACACACACACACACTGCGCTCCTCCTGTGCAGACACACACACACACACACACACACACACACACGCACTGCGCTCCTCCTGTGCAGACACACACACACACACACACACACACACACACACACACGCACTGCGCTCCTCCTGTGCAGACACACACACACACACACACAGTGCTCCTCCTGTGCAGACACACACACACACACTGCGCTCCTCCTGTGCAGACACACACACACACACACACACACACACACACACTGCACTCCTCCTGTGCAGACACACACACACACACACACACACAGAGCTCCTCCTGTGCAGACACACACACACACACACTGCGCTCCTCCTGTGCAGACACACAAACACACACACACACACACACACACACACACAGAGCTCCTCCTTTGCACACACACACACACACACACACACACACACACACACACACACACACACACTGTGCTCCTCCTGTGCAGACACACACACACACACACACACACACACACACAGAGAGAGAGAGAGAGAGAGCTCCTCCTGTGTGCACCCACACACACACACAGCGCTCCTCCTGTGCAGACACACACACACACACACACACAGAGAGAGAGAGAGAGAGAGAGAGAGCTCCTCCTGTGCGCGCACACACACACACACACACACACACACACACAACGCTCCTCCTGTGCAGACACACACACACACAGCGCTCCTCCTGTGCAGACACACACACACACAGCGCTCCTCCTGTGCAGACACACACACACACACACACACAGCGCTCCTCCTGTGCAGACACACACACACACACACACACACACACAGCGCTCCTCCTGTGCAGACACACACACAGAGAGAGAGAGAGAGAGAGAGAGAGAGCTCCTCCTGTGCACACACACACACACACACACAGCGCTCCTCCTGTGCACACACACACACAGAGAGAGAGAGAGAGAGAGAGCTCCTCCTGTGCACACACACACTCGTCTTCAGAGCGCATCATGTCCTCCTCAGGGAACTCCTCGAACCTCACGCGCCTGAACATGTTCGCGCAGTCTCCGTGGCGCGTGGCGCTGTGGTCGCTCGCGTTCGCGCTGGTTCTGCTGGTGTCGGTGACCGGGAACCTGATCGTGATCTGGATCATCGTCGCGCACAAGAGGATGAGGACCGTCACCAACTACTTTCTGCTGAACCTCGCGGTGTCCGACGCGTGCGTGGCCGCGCTCAACGCGCTGGTGAACTTCGTGTACGGCGCGCGCGGGCACTGGTACTTCAGCAGCGGGTACTGTCGCTTCCAGAACTTCTACCCGGTGACCGCAGTGTTCGCCAGTGTGTACTCGATGAGTGCCATCGCCTTAGACAGGTGAGACACACACACACACCGCAGTGTTCGCCAGTGTGTACTCGATGAGTGCCATCGCCTTAGACAGGTGAGACAGACACACACACCGCAGTGTTCGCCAGTGTGTACTCGATGAGTATGGCGCTCGCTTTGTGTCATTTCTTTCCTAACCAAGCTTAAAGACGTGTTAACGTGCGTGTGGAGAACGTCTACCCGTCTGCCCGTCTGCACGTCTG
Organism: Leuciscus idus; assembly: GCA_021554675.1. Classification (NCBI taxonomy): domain Eukaryota; kingdom Metazoa; phylum Chordata; class Actinopteri; order Cypriniformes; family Leuciscidae; genus Leuciscus; species Leuciscus idus. Next base: position 35,025,828 of record CM038640.1, on the reverse strand, counting down.
AACGTCTGCACGTCTGAACGTCTGCACGTCTGAACGTCTGCCCGTCTGCACGTCTGAACGTCTGCCCGTCTTAACGTCTGCCCGTCTGAACGCAAAACGTGCCTTGGCTAATTTAAAAATAGCGCACGTACTTTTATGCAGCTACTTGTATGATGGATTAATAAATGACTAACTTACTAATTGTATTTTTCTATGTACATTTCTGAAATGCATTTTCTGTAAAGCTGTTTTGAAACAATATTGTGAAAAGCGCTAGGCTACAGCTAAATTTGAATTGAATTGAATAGACTTGTCTTATTTGAGACACTGTTCGAACAGTGTGGGCTAGAAGACTTGATCATTTAGCTATTAAAGCTATTATTAAATTAGATGAAGTAATTTTCAGCAGAGAAAATCACATTAATAGCTATTTAACATAGGCCTAGCTTTTAACATCCTCGAAGAATATTAAGAAAATACTATTTAGGTTTGGATACATAAAAAAACGAATCTCAACAGTAAAAAGCTTTGAAAAACTGGAGGCAGGCTATGCAACTTAAAAAATTACATAATCAGGCCGAATGCAACATGTTTATTAGCCTAACTTTCAAATAGACGAAAAAAAAAACATTTTCTACTATGGTTCGTTTCTTCATTCGGATCTATTTGCGATCCATTCCATTCTAAACAAACAACGCAGTTTATATGCTTCGTCCTTGTTTCATTATTCATTAAGATAATAATTAATAAATGCACGCATAATTATCAGCGAAACTTGATCAATGTTGCAGATATGTTTTGCTATGCACAAACAAATGCCTTTCAACTTATGTGTGCAAAATTCAGAATAAAATGAATGTGCAGCAATTTGTACAAATAGAGAGTCTACGTATACTATAAGTGTTGTAGCCATTAAGCTCATTTAGTTTAATATTTATTAAAATATTATAATGTTATTTTTTTATTTATGTTGATTATGAAAAGTGAACAGCACAAGTAAGATAGGATGCGCAATATCGAGAGACATGGAGCGGGTCAGACATGATTTTGACCACTTAATTAAGTTTTGTTTTGTAGAAAGACTTTTCTGAAGTGAATTTCGTTTTGTATAAATTGTATCTTAATTTTAATAAAAAAAAATGTTATCAACCGATTGCCTGGAAATATAGCAGACGATATAGGCCTAATCATGCAGGCGCCCGCGCGGTCACTTGCATTGCTCGTGAACTGGAGCGCATCTCATCCTAATTTAACAAAACTCAGCATAGGCCTCACAGACATGAAATATATCTTAAGAAAGCTTGAAATGTCTTTTTAACAATTTAAAACTAAAAGAAATAGGCTACTCTCTGATTATGTAATCATGTGCATTTCTCTCTATAGGCGCGTTCACTACGGAGATGGCGATCGTCAACTTCATCTTTACAGCTGTTGTTGCTGTTAATAAACTAAAAATAATAGGCCTATAATTTTATTAAACAATAAATGAAATGAAATTGTAATTGTATTAAAAAAGCAACAAAAAAAATCCTGTTTAAGTGTTTTTTTTTTTTTTATTTTTTTTTTTTTTTTACCTATGCTAATTACGCATTAAATTCAGGTTGGCTACTGAGTCGCTGTCCTCAGTGCCCAGAAAAGCGCTGAAACGGAGATGAAGGGGAAACCGTTCTTATTTATTTTTTGGCTTATTTTAACTGGGCCATCCAGTTTTCTGGAGGCCCACCTAATCAAAATCCTGGTGCCGCAAGTGCTTCAGCGGTCTGATATCAAGAAATAACAGACCGCATTCCACATTGGAATTCAACCAAGCCATGTAATAATGTTTAATAACTTTAAAACGGTAGAGCCTGTTCCTTTATAACATAGCCAAAGGTCGGTGTATTTTTGCTTTATACATTTTAGGCTTATTCTCAAATTCGGATTGTGTTGGGGGGCGGGATTATTAGGCAATTTTAATCGGACAATTTGACCGGAGAGATTTAATTTTGTCGGACATTTCAACGGAAACCCTGATGTGTACATATGTATGTCATTGTGATATAAAGAATATAAATATAAATCGTAGCCATATAGTTTAAATCTGAAAATACTGAACACAAAATACTGAGCATATTGTAGGCTATAACATGTACTTCATTAACTGCAAAATTGTTAAGTGAATGCTTTTTACTGTAATTCTTATTTATGTAACAAACTTTATTTCCCAGGATTTAAAGATTTAGTGTAGCATTTATGATTATTGTGTGCTTAAGAGCAGAGTAAAGGTATGGGTATCTCATGTGCTAGACAGGAAAAGGACCAGCATGCAGACAATACCATAGAATAAAGCAGTCATACTCTGACCATTTAAGTCTATTATTCTGTTATTAAAAAATGCTACAAATGACATTACAAACTCTTCGTTTTGACATAAAAATCAATTTAAAAAAAATAATTCAGTCATACATTTTACTTAATATTTATCTTGTGGAATAACTTCCAAAGATGCATGCAGAACCCATACAAATCTGTAAGACATTTAAAGCACTGAAAATATTTTACAAAAGCAAATGTATACTATATCGAACATTGCTCCTTTCAGAAATTGTTAATGCATTGAGCCCTTAATGTACAGGAATAAATGACCCAAGACTTACTGAAACTTCTTACAAGTATATCAAGGAGTGGACATGGCTAATGAGCAGATGAGTGTCCCTCTGCTGCCACCTACTGACTTTAGTGGTCATTTACTGCCATTTTTGTTTTAAGTGTTTGTTTTTCCTGCAGGTGAAAACAAGATGCATCCGTTTAAGCCTTTTACTTTATTTATCAGGGCTGTCAATTGTTTTGCCTGAGTTGGGTGATATATTTGTATGCTCTTAACATATAGCAAAAAAATTTGCAGTATGACTAGGCTAGATTTAATAGTGCTAGGCTTTATAAAAACTGTAGTGTAGCTCTATTAAATAGTATATTTATGTTAAACTATTTTAAATTGAATGATTAATGACCTGTTCAGAATAAGTATAGCAGTAACCAGCAATCAGAAGTATGATAATTAATTTTAGTTTAAAATCCAATACGTTTTAAATTGGTTTCTGAATGGTTAATTAATACTAAATGCAGCATCTATGAATGAACTTGAGGCATGCAGACCGGCTGCTGCAGGGCTTTAACAAATCTTAAACAAACAAATATATGACCCACTTTTTCTGAATTTTACTAGCCCATTTTATTTGTCTCTCATCGTATACATGACAATATACTTTTATCTATCATTGGGATACAAAATGCATACTTAACAGACATTCATCATCATATAAATAAATAAATCCAATTTAGTCCTAAGTAAACTGCCAAAATAAGATTATCTATAATGTCTATAACAGTAGCCTAAATGTAGCCTATGAGAAAATAAGGAAAATAAGGCGGGCAGACGTGCAGACGTGCAGACGTTAAGACGTGCAGACGTTAAGACGTTAAGACGTGCAGACGTACAGACGTTAAGACGTGCAGACGGGCAGACGTTAAGACGGGCAGACGTGCAGACGTTATCCACACGTTAAATTCTAACGTGACGCCGCCGTCACGTCTGTAAAGATCAACAGCTACACGTTATTGACGTGTCTACGTGACGTGATATTTGCGTGTACGTCTCCATATAAAACAAATGGAGACGTACACGCACGTATACACGTGTGTTATCTGTCGTGCTTGTCAGTCTCGTCGCCGAATGGAACATTTCGAGCGCCATAGATGAGTGCCATCGCCTTAGACAGGTGAGACACACACACACACACCGCAGTGTTCGCCAGTGTGTACTCGATGAGTGCCATCGCCTTAGACAGGTGACACACACACACACACACACACACACACACACACACACACACACACACACACACACACACACACTAACCCGACCCCTAAACCTACCCATCACACCAAAGATTAAGTGAGTTGATGCTTAAAACAAGCTAAATGATCTGCCAATGGGGTCAGGAAAATAATCTTGTTTCTGTGTGAATGAACATTATTTGTGAAAGCATGTTTTGTATGGCAAGCCAAGAGGCTCAGAAATACGCCATAGATTAATCGCGTTTAAAGCCAAACGCCGTCAAATACGGCGTTTTAAACCGTATTGGACGCCGCAAAATACGCCGTTGTAATTACAAACGCCGTAAAAGACGCGCGAAATACGTCAATGACGCCGTATTTGACGGCGTTTTAGTGTGCATGGAAAGCGCCACTTTTTACGCCGTTCATCTCGCCATTTGACGCCGTAAAAAACGCCGTTTTGGTTGCACAGAGCGCGCGCTATTTTACGGCGTTTTGCTTATAATATAATGAGACACGCCCACTGATTTCCACAGCCAGTAAGTTTGAACTGTTCTCTCCCAATCAATGATGAACTGAGTCAGACCAGACGAATTCAGCACGGATCATTTGTGGTAATCCAATTCTTGCTCATATATGAGGAGTTATTAAACAAGGAAAATAATCCAGGTCGTATTGGCTTAACTCGGCACATTTCCATCTAAGTGCTGAATAACACAAAATATTGATATAACCCATAGAATGCCCTATGAATTTGTGTGTTTTAAATAGGCCTAGCCTTGAAAAAAAAAAATAAGACGAATGTATTTTTTGCTATTTCTAAAAAATGTGGCAGGTTTGTTGGTAGGTCTATAAGCTTCTCCTTCCAGAATTAAATAGTGTTCCGATTTTTGTAGGCTAATTAAATTCGTGTTTTATTCATATTATATTCATTAATAAAAAATAACATAGCCTAGTTATTTCTTTCCCACATTTGAGTCATTATTCTTAAAAGAAATGTAAATTATGCTTGCAACAATAGCTGTAGGTTAATTGGCCTGGATGAGTGTGATTGGCCTAATATTGTGTCCCAGACCGGCATTAAATAATTCGTGAATATTTGTAAAAATTCGTGGCTTGAAAGAGTTGGAAAATTGACAGTTCTGTCGATGTTTTGCCCAGGCAGGGTTAGTAAAGTAAAACTAAAACTATTAAAAACATTTAAATGCTAATCGAAATAAACCTGAAATAAAGGAAAATATAACTATTAGTTGAAAAACTTAAACTAAACGGAAATGAGAAATGTTTTTATTTTATTTTATTTTGATCAACAAACTGGATTCATTTCGGTTTTTTTTTTTCTGCCACCTTCAACCGACGCGATCTTCCATTCATTAACCGACACGATTATGTTAAATTAAAATTAAATTAAATTAGAATGAACAAGTGACTGTGACCCATTAAAAATACCAAAAATATTTTTTAGTTTTAGCCTGCATGTAAAATAGCAGCAACAGAATAGGGGGATTCATCATCGTATTCACCTGTAGTGCTTCTGTGAACGGAGAAAAAACAGGATAACATCCATAACTCTATACTCTATCCATAATTCTGATACAATGTCTGAACAATCCGGCGACTCAAAACGGGGGTTGGAGGTAACGGAACAAAAAAAATAATAATTACACTGCCTACGTAGCTTCTCTGCAGGGGCGGCGCCAGAGATTTTTTAACTCATGTGCTGAGGGGGTGCTAGATCATTGACAGGGGGAGATGCGCAAAACTTGGCCACTAAATATTTAATATTCAGTTATTTTAATGATCACAATTCAAGTTTTATTAAATTGAACAAGCGCAACATTCAGCATTCAGCACAATCAAATATTCTAAAAGATGTAGGCTATTATTAATAATAATGTTATATCAACATAATATCTCGTTATTTCGACATAATATGTGTGCGTGCAACAAGCAAGATGTGCATTTGTAAATCCGGTGACGCGTGCATTGATTTTTATTAATAAACTAGTGTTTCTGACTGTCTGCTGCAAAGATGAAGTTGACGATCGCCATATTCGTAGTGAACGCGCGAGAAATGCACATAATGGATTACATAATCAGAGAGTAGCCTGAATTTTTTTTTTTTGAATTTTGAATTATTTCGTTTAAAGACATTTCAAGCTTTGTGTATTTGATGTATTTCTCATGTCTGTGTGAGGCATACACTGAGTTTCGTTAAGTTAGGATGAGATGCGCTCCAGTTCACGTGCAATGCAAGTGACAGCGCGGGCGCCTCCATGATTATGTTGTCCATTATATTTGCTTATTCATTAAATCCAGACAATTGGTTGATGAAAAATTGATTAAAATTAAGATACAATTTATACAAAACGAAATTCACTTTAAAGAAAGGATTTCTACAAAACAAAACTTAATGAAGTGGTCAAAATCATGTCTGGCCCACTGCATGTCTCATATTGCACATCCTATCTTACTAGTGCTGTTCACTTTTCATAAATCAACATAAATGGGAAAAAATAACATTATAATATTTTAACAAATATGAAACTAAATGTGCTTATTTAATGGCTACAACAGTACAGGTCTACAGACTCTCTATTTGTACAAATTGCTGCACATTCATTTAATTCTGAATTTTGCACACACAAGTTTAAAGGCATTTGTTCAAATCAAGTTCACGGATAATTGTGCGTGCATTTATTAATCATTATGATACTAAAATCATAACAAAGTGGGCTATGCTATGTACAAAACAAATCAGATGAGCCCAGAACGCAATTCCACGTTAAGTATTTTCCCCCCATAGAAAACCATTATAAGAACGCTTAATGTGGCTTATTGCAAATTAGAATGTCCCCTTATTATGTCGAAATAACAAGATATTATGTCGATACTACTGCTGTGTCCACCATGGTCTCCACATTCTTGATCAGCGGAAACGATTTTTGCTTGTTTGGGATCTGACTGGCCAGCGTAGGCTATTTGAAAAAGTTAAGCAAACTTTGTTGTCTTTTTTGACATTTTTTCCCTGAGTGAAACGATCGAGGCTAACAGCAATCTCAACTAGCACAACAAGCGCGCAAGTCATGTGTCACCCATGTTCACATGTTACAGGTGTTCTGACGGAACACCATACCCATCAGAATGGGATACCTTCGGTTAATGCGCATGCGCAGGAGTGAAATTTGTGGAATTGCGCATGCGCTAAATTTAAACCAGGGGCTATCAAAAGAGCATACCTCTTTATAAACTGTATTTTTTATTAAACCAGGGGCTATCAAAACAGCATACCCCTTTATAAACTGTATTTTTTATTAAACCAGGGGCTATCAAAAGAGCATACCCCTCTATAAACTATTTTTTATTAAACCAGGGGCTATCAAAAGAGCATACCCCTTTATAAACTGTATTTTTTATTAAACCAGGGGCTATCAAAAGAGCATACCCCTTTATAAACTATTTTTTATTAAACCAGGGACTATCAAAACAGCATACCACCCCTTTATAAACTGTATTTTTTATTAAACCAGGGGCTATCAAAACAGCATACCCCTTTATAAACACTGGTATGCTATAAAACTCAACTTCCGGTATGCTATTCTGACAAAGTATGCTACATCGACAGAACACCGGCGTGTTCCGGCTCAAATTAAGCCCTGTGTGACACCCTTTTAAAATGTGAAAATCCTATTAATTTTGCTTTATTGATTTGAATGTTCTTTAATATTTTCTTTAATTTCAGTTTATTATTTAGCTTGGATTATTTGAATATATAAAATGAATAATTCCTTGGGAGCATACGAATTGGATTACCACAAATGATCCGTGCTGAATTCGTCTGGTCTGACTCAGTTCATCATTGATTGGGAGAGAACAGTTCAAACTTACTGGCTGTGGAAATCAGTGGGCGTGTCTCATTATATTATAAGCAAAACGCCGTAAAATATCGCGCGCTCTGTGCAACCAAAACGGCGTTTTTTACGGCGTCAAATGGCGAGATGAACGGCGTAAAAAGCGGCGCTTTCCATGCACACTAAAACGCCGTCAAATACGGCGTCATTGACGTATTTCGCGCGTCTTTTACGGCGTTTGTAATTACAACGGCGTATTTTGCGGCGTCCAATACGGTTTTAAAACGCCGTATTTGACGGCGTTTGGCTTTAAACGCGATTAATCTATGGCGTATTTCTGAGCCTCTTGGCTTGCCATAGTTTTGCGGTGTAGTGCATCCGGATTACATTCATACTATATAGAACATACTTTTTTAGCAGTAGTTATTCAAAACAAGTGTCTACTCAAGAGAGAATGTGATTTCGGATGCAGCCTGAACTTAATCATATGTACAGGTGACTCTTACGTAAACGGGTCACTTCCTGTCTGGTCAGGTACATGGCGATCATCCACCCGATGAAGCCCCGCCTCTCTGCGACGGCCACCAGAGCCGTGATCGTGTGTGTGTGGATGCTGGCCGCGTGTCTGGCGTTCCCGCTCTGCTTTTACTCCGTGACGGAAGTGCGGCCGCACCGGACGGTCTGCTACGTGTCCTGGCCGCGGCGCGACGACGACGCCTTCATGTGAGCGCACCCGCGAGTGTGTGTGACGCTGCTTCTCTCGGCCAGCGCTTCATGAGTGTGTGTGTGTGTGTGTGTGTGTTGACAGATATCACCTGATAGTGGCGGCGCTGGTGTATCTCCTGCCTCTGGCGCTCATGGCTGTCGTCTACACCAGGATGGGACTCACGCTGTGGGCTGGAGGATTCCCCGGACACTCCTCGGGAAACTCCCAGGATCACCTGCAGGCCAAGAGAAAGGTCTCTTATTAATCTCTGTTCCATTCATTTCATATTATCACTGTAAAGCTGCTTTGAAACAATCTATATTCTTAAAAGCGCTGTATAAATGAAGGAGACTTGACTTGACTAATCATCTACATGCAGACACTGAGACACATGTTCCTTTAGATCGGTCCTTCTCCACCAAAGGGCCTCACACGCGGGATAGCAATTAAAGGGATAGTTCACCCAAAAATGAAAATTAGCCCATGATTTACTCTCCCTCAAGTCATCCTAGGTGTGTATGACATTCTTTTGTCAAACGAATACAATCAGAGTTATATTAAAAAATGTCCTGGCTCTTCCAAGCTTTATAAGGGCAGTGAATTGCTGTATCTGTTTTGAAGTCTATAAAAGTGCATCTATCCATCCTAAAAGTACATCTATCCATCATAAAAGTGCATCTATCCATCCTAAAAGTGCATCTATCCATTATAAAAGTGCATCTATCCATTATAAAAGTGCATCTATCCATTATAAAAGTGCATCTATCCATTATAAAAGTGCATCTATCCATCCTAAAAGTGCATCTATCCATCCTAAAAGTGCATCTATCCATTATAAAAGTGCATCTATCCATCATAAAAGTTCATCTGTCCATCATAAAAGTGCATCTATCCATGATAAAAGTGCATCTATCTGTCATAAAAGTGAATCTACCCATCATAAAAGTGCATCTGTCCATCATAAAAGTGAATCTACCCATCATAAAAGTGCATCTGTCCATCATAAAAGTGCATCTGTCCATCATAAAAGTGAATCTATCCATGATAAAAGTGCATCTATCTGTCATAAAAGTGCATCTGTCCATCATAAAAGTGCATCTGTCCATCATAAAAGTGCATCTATCCATCCTAAAAGTGCATCTATCCATGGGCGTCGGAACCATTGTATATGGGTGGGACAAGACCCACCCACTTTTTAAGACCAATGCTATTGGACCCACTTACTTTTACCGTCTCTAATTCAGCGCATTTGTCTGTTCACTTTTCAGAGCCGCCGTCAGTCAAATCCATTCCACTTGAGGAATGCCCTGATAAATTAAACTCCATTTCCGCTGAATCGCTACATTATATTTCTCAACGAGCCGCAGCTGACGAAAGTAACCGCCCGTTGTACCCTTCCAGTCAAATATTGCGTTGCAAACATCAATAACAGCTTTAAGTTGTCATTGCTGGCAAATGACCATGGTATTCGCGGGATAATCCACGGATAGCTGTGCATTTAATGCATGACGTGGAGGCAAAGAACCGCCCGACGTGAAGTGGAGTTTAGTTTACTTGTTTTAATTAAAAGGCACCAGAATACATGAAATGGTATTTAATCCAGTAACATTTAACACAGACCCACCCACTTTTTTCCTTCTTCCGACGCCCATGCATCTATCCATTATAAAAGTGCATCTATCCATCATAAAAGTTCATCTGTCCATCATAAAAGTGCATCTATCCATGATAAAAGTGCATCTATCTGTCATAAAAGTGAATCTATCCATCATAAAAGTGCATCTGTCCATCATAAAAGTGCATCTGTCCATTATAAAAGTGCATCTGTCCATCATAAAAGTGCATCTGTCCATCATAAAAGTGCATCTGTCCATCATAAAAGTGCATCTGTCCATCATAAAAGTGCATCTGTCCATCATAAAAGTGCATCTGTCCATCATGAAAGTGCATCTATCCATCATGAAAGTCAAGTATATTTGTAAAGCGCTTTTCACAATACAGATTGTATCAAAGCAGCTTCACAGTATTAAATTAAAATAATACAACAAAGTTTGTTTCAAGAGGAATTTATTGATTGATAAAATTAAATTAAATATCCCCAAAATATCCCCAACTGAGCAAGCCAAAGGCAACTATCTATCCATCATGAAAGTGCATCTATCCATGATAAAAGTGCATCTATCCATGATAAAAGTGCATCTATCCATGATAAAAGTGCATCTGTCCATCATAAAAGTGCATCTATCCATCATGAAAGTGCATCTATCCATCATGAAAGTGCATCTATCCATCATGAAAGTGCATCTGTCCATCATAAAAGTGCATCTATCCATCATAAAAGTGCATCTATCCATCATGAAAGTGCATCTGTCCATCATAAAAGTGCATCTGTCCATCATAAAAGTGCATCTATCCATCATAAAAGTGCATCTGTCCATCATAAAAGTGCATCTGTCCATCATAAAAGTGCATCTATCCATCATAAAAGTGCATCCGTCCATGATAAAAGTGCATCTATCCATCATAAAAGTGCACCTATAACTTCTGGAATCACAAAACGAATTGTGGATAATTAATTTAATATACTCAAGGCCCGTTCACCCTGAGAACGATAACTATATCAGCGGACAATAACGTTTGCTGCAATTTTACTGTCGCTTTAAATGCTTGAGCGCTTTAAAGCAGGATGGATTCTGATTGGATGTCAATGTTTTTATCGTTCATCAGCTGGAAAAAAATTGTTCTGAAAGGGATTGCAAAGATATTGTTCCTTTGTGTTGTTATAGGGGCTGTTTACACCACACCGTTTTCAACTAAAATCTTAAAACTTTTTATGCGTTTTGGCCATTCGTTTACCCGACAATGGCGTTTTGGGCGCCTGAAAGTGCAAGTTTTTGAAAACGGTCACCGTGTAAAAAAACAAAAACGTGAATCTCTGAAGACGATGACATCATGCACATGCGTGTTACGTGTTCAGTCTACAGTGTTCTGTTTCATTCATACTGACCACCAGAGGCAGTGCAAAGCAATAGTGGATAATCGATGCGCCAGCTAGATAGATCGAGAAGAGTATAACAACAAAGTCAAGTCATGACGCAGACCGAGACGCGAGGATATAAACCACAGGAACTCGGTGGCCAGCCTCTTTCGCTTTCTCGCTTTTGATAGGTCGTTTGTTTTCACATTTTCCCGTGCAGCGAAACCTGAGGATTCGCCCTCCCAAGCTGTGACAGCGCACTCTACACTATCATGTTTAGGCGCTCAACATCTGAAGGAGGCCCTGACAGATCCGTGTTTGCATTGTAGTATGCTACCGATGTCAGAGAGAGTGCTTCACCTTGCTGAGTTAGACATTAAAGGTGCTGTAAGCGATGCTGGGAGTCGTAACTTCTTGTTGACATTCGAATTGTTGTCAAACAAAACGGAGGCTAGCTAGACCCTCCCTCCTCCTCATCCCGTCTCCTCCCTCCTCCCCTCCCTTCCGGCATAAAGGAAAGTCTAGTCACTACAAACAAAGTTAAGTTTTACTGAGTTTACATTGTTTACAAGTTTACATTGAATACTTCATTCAATGTGTAATGTCGCCAAGTTAGATAAAGGGTTTTATATATTGCAGAACAGAATGCAGAAAAAGAGAAACATTATTTTAAAATCGTTTCGCCACCTGAAGCTATAACTATAGCTCCCATACAAGGACGCAATAATAGCAAGATAACGTAGCTTCGCGTTTCCCAGTCAGCATAAACAACGGCGGCGGCGTAAACAAATTTAGTCAAAGTTGTCAACAGCCTATAAATGAACATTCAAATTCATAACAAAGAGTGGATGAAAACAATCATTCACACAAATTGTCGCCCTACTGTGAATTTGCTTGATCATTTACAATAGAGATTGATCGCTAGCTGCTAGAAACATAACGTTATATGTTGTATTCACCAAAGTTAACGCTGACTGCATAGTTCTAGCTAATTACATCCTTGTGTTGGTTTGGCGAACATGAACGTCAGTTTAGAAAGAAATATGGATTTACCTGTTCTGCAAAAACAGAGCAACTGAATGTGGATCGGAAGCCCTTCTGCCGGCGGAGTTCTCGCCACCTTTCGAAGTTTTTTCCGATGTAAATTCGGTATTTCGCGCGTTCCTTATCCTCGTCCCTTATCCTTGTCCCTCTTCTTTGCAATTTGTTCATCGGAACGTCGTCTCTTTGGTCGTGTGTCGGCCATAATTCAAACTTCCCTCTTCATGCTTCTCTCTCCTCCACACACCCCTTTCATGTGCACGCGCACTAACCCCAAAACCACACCCCTCAAATACTTCTTGTCCGTGATTGGCTGGAACACTGTTTGTTGTGTTTCGTGGTGCGGGTGAGCCCAGTTTGTTTTTGTTGCCGTTTGTGGAGCCTGTGGTGTCTACAGAGACCGCGTTTTTTTACAGTGTGTTCAGGGGACAGGCAGCTAGCGGATAGTGAGGAGATGTTTGCTGTATGTGACAAAAAATGTTTGGGCCTAAAAAACGCGTGGCATCGCTTACAGCACCTTTAACTCGCCTGTTAGCCTCGCACAACAGCTGCGACGCGCGTCAGCAGAGGCTGGTGCTCCGCCGAGCAAGAAGAAATCTGTACTACAGAAAGACACTTCAGAACACTTGTTATCGAAGACTGTAGCTTCTCTCTCTTCAGAAATGATGGAGATGAAACGTCTTCTTCAGTCTCTACAACCCCCAGTGTCGGCCCCACATACTGAGAACACACCAGTGGATTGGCGCTTTTCCACTGCATGGTACGGTACGGCTCGGTTCAGTACGGCACGCTTTGGCGCATTTCCACTGCATGGTACAGTACGGTACGGCTCGCTTCGGCTCGCTTTAAATTGTACCTGGTCTGTTGAGGTTCCAAGCGTACTGTACCGATACTAAAATGTGACGTGAAAACACTGCAGATCATTGACTGGTCAGACAGAATCGTCACTACCAGCGCCATTGTATTTGCAACACAAGACACTAAACCCGCTAGATTTAAATAGCCACATTTGTTCCTGTGTTGTGCTTTTGAAATGTGCCGTTTTTACGATGATGTCATGGCAGTAGAGGCGGCGCAACTATAACGATCAGTCCCGCCCACTTTGAAGCGGTACTAATTGCAGTGGAAAAGCAACCGAGCTAAAGCGAACCGAACCGTGCCGTACCGAGTCGAGTCGTACCACGCAGTGGAAAAGCGAAGCGAGCCGAACTGTTCCGCGCCGCGTCGAACCGTAACGAGCCGAACCGAGCCGTACCATGCAGTGGAAAAGCGCCAGATGAGAGTGATTTCCAACCCCCACATGCTATTAGATTTTGACGCTCTCTCCATGAGCGCATCTAATTCTCATTATTCTTGATGAAGAATTGGTGGAACCTGCCATACAACCCACACTCCCAAACAATTTTTTTCTAACCTGTCTGCTCAAGTGGTGGGTCTGTACATTCATGGGGCGCAGGTCCATCTTCTCCAGATGATGTGTTATCTGTTCTGCAGATGGCGGTGGCTTGTTTGGGTCTTGACAAATTACCTGTCCAGCCCATTCAAACCAATGTGTTCTTCAGACAAGCTGCTGATAGTAATGTGTTCACAATGCCATTGTGTAAGGATTTTATGACAGAATTCGCCAGTGCACTTACCAGTCTCAATGTGCCTAGAAGGAGGTCAAAGACAGCCCGCACTCTTGCTGCAGTGGCTGAGGCTGACTGCAAGATGGCGCCGCGGATGGCTGCCTCGGTGTTGAGCTCTCCAGTTGTTACACTGTTTTTGTTAGTTTGTCCTGTTTTATGTTTGTCATTCGCTATCAGTTATACCAGGGACGAACTGCTGAACATTCGGCAGTGCACACCAACTGATCACCAACCAGTTTTTGATTCTTCTGGCGTTTTGCGGAACATTGTCGTCGGTTGCGCCGCTGCACTGTGGAAACAGTATAAGACGCGCAGGCGTGGGAAGCGAGCCGGCACACTCGTTAAGCTCAGGCAGCGCGGATTCAGAACGGCGCTGCCTAGCATCCATCTGGCGAATGTCCGCTCTCTCCCTAACAAAATGGACGAACTACTTCTGCTCTCACGCAAAAACAAGGACTTTACCAACTCTGCTGCTCTGTGTTTCACGGAAACCTGGCTGAACGAAGCCATTCCGGACAGCGCGTTACATCTACCGGACTTTCAGCTGTTCAGAGCGGATCGCGATATGGAGTCAACGGGGAAAACGCGCGGTGGTGGGACATGCTTTTACATCAACAGAAGGTGGTGTACTGATGTAACTGTGTTAAGGAAGATGTGCTGTCCTGATGTGGAAGTGCTTTTCATTAACTGTAAGCCGTTCTACTCGCCGCGGGAGTTTTCCTCGCTCGTTCTCATCAGTGTTTACATTCCACCGCAAGCACACGTGAGTACGGCGCTGCAACAGCTGGCTGATCTGATCACAGAAACAGAACAACAACACCCGGACTCTGTTCTTATCATTCTCGGAGACTTTAATCAGGCAAAACTCACACGTGAACTGCCTAAATTCAAACAGCACATTACATGCCCCACCAGAGACAATAATATTTTGGACCATTGCTACACCACAACAAAGGATGCATATCGCTCCGTCGCCAGAGCAGCTCTAGGACTTTCCGATCACTGCCTGGTTCATCTTCTACCAACTTACAGGCAAAAACTTAAAACTGCTAAGCCAGTAATAAGGACTGTAAAGAGATGGACCAACGACACAGAGCAGGTCTTACAAGCCTGTTTTGAATGCACTGACTGGAGTGTTTTTGAAGCTGCTGCCAGCGATCTGGACGAGCTCACAGAGACTGTAACATCATACATCAGTTTCTGTGAGGATTTATGCATCCCTACCAGGACTTACTTATCATTCAACAATGATAAACCATGGTTCACACCAAAACTCAGACAGCTTCGTCAGGTCAAAGAAGATGCCTACAGGAGTGGGGATAGGATCTTGTATAATCAGGCCAGGAACACATTGACAAAGGAGATTGAAGTGGCTAAGAAGAGCTATGCCAAAAAGCTGGAAAACCAGTTTTCCTCCAACGACCCTGCATCAGTGTGGAAAGGCCTGAAAGACATTACCAACTACAAGACACCATCCCCCAGCATCGACAGCAACAAGCATCTTGCGAACGAGCTGAATGTCTTTTACTGTAGATTTGAGACCCCCGATCAGACACCCCATACCCGCCCTGACCATCTCTCTACACAGCCATCAACACCTCCAGCCATCCCCCTCCCCTCCCCCCCTGCACTTCAGATCAGTGAGGATAATGTGCGTCAGATCTTCAGGAAACAGAAGAGAAGGAAAGCACCAGGCCCAGACGGTGTTTCACCAGCCTGTCTGAAAACCTGCGCTGACCAGCTGGCCTCTATCTTCTCACTGATCTTCAACAGATCACTGGAGCAGTGCAAAGTCCCTTTCTGCTTTAAACGCTCCACCATCATCCCAATCCCGAAGAAACCAAAGATCACAGGACTCAATGACTACAGACCTGTTGCCTTAACATCTGTGGCCATGAAGTCATTCGAAAGACTGGTGTTAGCATATCTGAAGGACATCACTGGACCCTTGCTGGACCCCCTGCAGTTTGCCTACAGAGCAAACCGGTCTGTGGATGATGTGGTCAATATAGGACTGCATTACACCCTACAACATCTGGACAAACCAGGGACCTATGCAAGGATTCTGTTCGTGGACTTTAGTTCTGCCTTCAACACCATCGTCCCATCACTGCTCCAGACCAAACTGACCCAGCTCTCTGTCCCTAGCTCCATCTGTCAATGGATCACCAGCTTTCTGACAGACAGACAACAGCTAGTCAGAATGGGCAAAATCACGTCCGACAGCCGCACCATCAGCACCGGTGCTCCACAGGGATGTGTTCTCTCACCACTGCTCTTCTCCCTGTACACAAATGACTGCACCTCTAAAGACACCTCTGTCAAGCTCCTGAAGTTTGCGGACGACACTACTGTTATCGGACTCATCCGGAACGGTGACGAGTCTGCGTACAGACAGGAGGTGGAGCAGCTGGCTCTTTGGTGCAGTTATAACAACCTGGAGCTGAACACGCTCAAAACAGTGGAGATGATCGTGGACTTCAGGAGAAACCCCCCTGCACTCCCTTCACTCACCATCATGGACAGCACTGTGACTGCAGTAGAGTCATTCAGGTTCCTGGGCACCACCATCTCTCAGGATCTGAAGTGGGACACTCACATAGACTCTATTGTGAAGAAAGCCCAACAGAGACTGTACTTCCTGCGTCAGCTGAGGAAATTCAACCTGCCACAGGAGCTGCTCGTACAGTTCTACTCAGCTGTCATCCAGTCCATCCTCTGCACTTCCATCACCGTCTGGTTCGGCTCTGCTACCAAAACCGACCTCCGTAGACTACAGCGGATAGTTCGGACTGCTGAGCGAATCACTGGCACTACCCTTCCCACACTCAAAGTACTGCACTCATCCAGAGTGAGTAAAAGGGCTCGCAAAATCACTCTGGACCCGTCACACCCAGCACACTTTCTGTTTGAACTGTTACCGTCTGGTCGACGCTACAGAGCACCGAGCACAAAAACAACCAGACACAGGAAAAGTTTCTTTCCCCAGGCCATCTACCTCATGAACACTTAAATGTTCCCCTACTGTGGAACAAACATGTGCAATACTTCCCTCAGACATTTCATTATAGCACCTTATAACTTTATATATATTTATAATTTATAATCTTTTTATTTTATTTTTTTCTATTTTTTTATTTATACCTGTTACTTGTCACTTGTCTTGTCACTTTGTATTGTATGTGTACTGGAAGCTACTGTCACCAAGACAAATTCCTCGTATGCGCAAGCATACTTGGCAATAAAGCTCTTTCTGATTCTGATTCTGATTCTGACTCCATTGGGGTAGGACGGGCGCCTGAAATTCAACAGCCGGTTTGCAGCTTTGGTGGTGTCACCAGATGAGGCTCTAAGAGGCAATGTACACTGCCCGGGTGCACAATGTGAACGTACTGACACTTTCTTGATGAAGGCATACAAGTCGGTAGCCTATATAACTCGAGCAGAGAATACTATCTGCCAGCTGCTTCTTGCCTGCAATAACACATTAGAGTCAGTGAGCATTGACGCTTCTACATCTCAGTTCTTACAGACGGCTCTGTTGACTATGGGTCATGTGACTCGGGAACTTGAGACACTTTCAGCGACCCTTCTAACAGCCCGGCGCCAGGTATGGCTTGCTCAGGCAAGGTTACCTGAAGATTGTAAGAAGACACTGAGAGAACTGCCAATTGTACCAGGACATCTTTTTGGCCCCAATGTTTCTGAGGTATTGGAGAAGAGAATGAAGTTGTCACCCATGTACCCAGTTCAGTTCGGTAGAAATTCATTCACTGTTACTGAAAGGAGCCATAGAAAAAATTCTTCCCCTCAGTCAGAGGGACGGGTTTTACTCCACATACTTCCTTGTTCCAAAGAAAGATGGCGGTTTTAGTCCAGTCCTGGATCTGAGACGCCTAATCGTGTTCTTAAAGTCTCTTCCTTTCTGAATGTTACGCACAGTCGACGTTCCTCGATCTGTGACGAAAGGAGACTTGTTCCTGAGTGTGGACTTGAAGGATGCTTACTTCCATGTACCCATTGCCCCACACCACAGGAAGTTCCTAAGATTCAGCTGTTTTTACAAGATGCATGAGTGCGGCCCTGTCTCCTCTTTGGTCCAAGGGCATGAGGATTCTGTCCTACTTAGACAATTGGCTGCTTTGTGCCCCAACAAGACGACATGCATTACACAACACCAGGATTGTGCTGGAGCATATCCAGAGGCTGGGCCTTACCGTGAACAACACAAAGAGTCATCTAGTCCCAGAACAGACCATAACCTTCATAGGAATAGCACTCAATTCAGTCACAATGTCTGCCATATTGTCTCATGCATGGACAGACAATATTTGTCAGTTACTGACTCGTTTCAGTCAGGGGACAAAACTTCCTTATGGTGTCCTTCTGCAACTAATGAGGATGTTAGCCGCCGCCATATCCGTGATCCACTTGGGCTTGCTTCACCTCAGGCCTCTTCAGAGGTGGAGCAACAGCTTAGGGGTAGATTCAGCGAGACATTGTCATTGCATGATTGTCGTTTCGCCTGCCTGTGTCCGTGCATTGAAACCCTGGAAAAGGGTAACATTTCTGAAAACCAGAGTGCCACTAGGGGTGGTGTCCTCCCATCGGGAAGTGATCACTACCGATGCTTCACTAACAGGATGGGGGGCAACATGGAACCAGAGGGGAATTGGTGGTCACTGGTCACCCAGGGAGGCCTTAGAACATATCAACGTCCTGGAGTTGAAGGCAGTGTACTTAGCTCTACAACACTTCTTACCAAACCTGATGGGTCGTCATGTGCTTGTTCAGTCTGACAACACGTCGACGGTCTTTCATTTGAATCACCAGGTCTCTTGCGTCTTTACAGCTAACTCGCAATATCCTCACATGGTCTCAGGGCCGGCTGGCCTCATTAAGGGCAGTTCATCTCCCGGGACTGGACAATCATTGGCGGGATTGGTGGATGCTCTGTCCAGGGATCTGCTGCTCCCGGAGG
The DNA here is from genome assembly GCA_021554675.1 of Leuciscus idus. NCBI lineage: Eukaryota > Metazoa > Chordata > Actinopteri > Cypriniformes > Leuciscidae > Leuciscus > Leuciscus idus. The sequence goes on along the minus strand of CM038640.1, from coordinate 35,006,849 downwards.
AATGGAGACTTCACCCGGATCACAGAGAGCCAAAACATCACTCTCCAGAACATTCTCATTCACGGTTCCAGGCTGGTGGAATGATCTCCCCACCCTCATCCGGAATGCAGAATCCCTGATAACATTCAGAAGACAACTTAAAACTCATCTCTTCCGTGAGCACTTACCCTCTTAAAAAAATTACAAAATAATTCTTTTCCTTTTCCTTTAATCCTCCCTTGTCTGGCTTATGCTACTCTGAGCAATGCCTGCACTTTGTATTTTGAGCACTTCTTGCATTGTTTTTGCCTCTTCACGATGACTCGCTAAATTTAGTCCTAATTTGTAAGTCGCTTTGGACAAAAACGTCTGCTAAATGACTAAATGTAAATGGATGTAGTACAGTTGATTTGGCAACGGTTTGGCAAGGCAGAGGTCGACCTGTTTGCATCGGAAATGATCACTCATTGCCGCTGGTGGTTCGCGAGAGCCGAGACGTCCAGTCCATTGGGACAGGATGCATTAGCCCACGTGAGTTGCCTGTTGTATGCGTTCCCTCCATTTCCACTTCTGTGGGAAACATTACATCATATATTCCTATACAAGCACAGGGTGCTTTTAGTGGCACCTCGATGACCAGCCAGGCTATGGTTTCCTCTCCTTCTGAGTCTGTTACAAGGCGAACCATGGCAACTTCCCATCAGACGGGACCTTCTCTCTCAGATGCACGGCCGTGTTTGGCACCCAGATCCAACTCATCTTCAGCTCTGGGTTTGGCCCTTGGGTCCAGCTCACAGTTAATGGATTGTGAACCAGCAGTAGTGAACACTATCAGCAACGCTAAGGCTCCTTCGACACGACAGCTTTATGCTGCTCGTTGGAGGATATTTTCTTCTTGGTGCGGGGATCAAGGAATTGACCCAGTTCACTGTACTGTGCCGACAGTATTGAGTTTCTTGCAGCATCTATTTGATGACAACAGGGCAGCCTCCACTTTAAAAGTTTATGTGTCTTCTTTCAGACAGACGGATCAGTTATTTGTCTCTTATGGTGAGGTACACAAGGGTGCACCTTTGTCCAAACAGAGACTATTTTGTCGAGACGATAAAGTTGGCGGATAATAAATCTCATCAGCCCTTACAAGTGGGTGTTACGTGTCACTCCACTAGGGCCATGTCTTCGTCTTGGGCCACTTTACGGGGAGTTTCCTTGGCGGATGTCTTGACCACAGTTACATACGTAACTAGCGTTTCATCGCCATCTAATGGCCTGGCAGCAAATACAGCGTTGTTAGTCGTTTTCGCGGATCCGTGTGAATGTGGATCGTTTTGACAATGGTGTCGTCTGTATGTGGAAAACACTTCTCTGTTTTAAGCATATCGTTGTCGTGTAAACGTACCCTAAGTTGTGGTGTGGACTCGGTTTTTGACTACGAATTAGTTGTAATTAATTTTTAATGTAGACGCCTTGTGTTAGTAGACTGTACTGTAAATGAACTAGTTTTTCTGAACTTTTTTTTTCATGCATGTGTAAGTGTTTTCTCCATCTTATGACCAAGGTTGTTGTAATGTTGTGTGTAGGTTGTGAAGATGATGTTGATCGTGGTGGTGACATTTGCCATCTGTTGGCTCCCATATCATGTGTATTTCATCGTGACGAGCTTCAACCGTAAGCTGAAGAGAATGCAGTCGATCCAGCAGGTTTATCTGTCGGTGTTGTGGCTCTCGGTCAGCTGCTCCATGTACAACCCCATCATCTACTGCTGCCTCAACAGCAGGTGTATATCTCTCTCACACACACACACACACACACACACACGACTAACAACCTGTTGAAGACAGGGTTTACAATTTACCACGTGTTCTTCTCTGGAGTTCACTTTTCTAGAGAACTAAAGTGTCTTTAACACTCTCACTATTAACAAGTTGCTTATTAGCATGCATATTACTAGGATATTGCACTGTAAAAAATGCTTTTCTTACTTAGTATTTTTGTCTTGTTTCCAGTCCAAATATCTACAAATTCTTAAATCAAGATGCATTTACTAGATGAGTAAAATTACATAAGATATTATGTCCTGTTTTCCGGGAGAATTGATCAAAATGAAGTGAGTAAAAAAAGCTAAACTATCTGGCAATGGGGTCAGAGATAATTTAGCTTGTTTTAAGCAAAAACTCACTTAATTTTTATTTATTTCCCCAGAAAACAAGACTTAATGTCTTATGTCATTTTACTACTTTGGTAAATGCATCTTGATTTAAGAAATGTTTGATATTTGGGCTGGAAACCAGACAAAAATACTAAGTAAGAAAAGCCCGTTTTGGTTCTGTTTCTGCCACAGGTTCCGAGCCGGATTCAAGCGTGTGTTTCGCTGGTGTCCCTTCATTCACGAGTCGGACTCTGACAGACTGGAACTCCAGATGACCCGGTTCCAGCCGACCCAGAGCAGCCTGTACACGGTCACCCGCGTGGAGTCCGATGCAAACGCTAATCCCGCCAGACGCAAGAGCTCCAGCACCAGCCAATCACGGGCCTCCTCCCGGCCGTCACTCAACGGTGGTCTCCATGGAAACCCCTCGAGCACCGCTGAGACGGAACTCGGATCAGAGTCGCTCGCTGAACACTAAGATGCAGAATCAGCAGGACATTCACCTTCTGCAAAAAATGCTTTTCTTACTTAGTATTTTTGACTTGTTTCCAGTCCAAATATAAAAAAAAATATTAAATCAAGATGCATTTTCTAAAGTAGTAAAATGACATAAGATATTATGTCCTGTTTTCCGGGGGAATTAATCAAAATTAAGTGAGTTGATGCTTGAAGGGATGGTTCGGAGTAAAATCCACCTAAGGTCCTTTGCACCATGACCTCGAGTCAAACTCCCCCCAGAAGCCTTTTTTCCCTTGGTTGAACATTATTAAAGGTGCAGTGTGTAATTTTTAGCGGCATCTAGTGGTGAGGTTTGAGAATTGCAAACAGCCAGTCACTCACTGCCTATCCCTCCCTATGCAAACTCTTAGGAGAAGCTAAGTCTGATTCAGCAGAGAGTAGCAAGTCAAGCAATGAGGTTTCTTTATATTATATTCTATATTAAATTATATTTACTTAATTATTCAGTAAAACCACATGTTATTGTGATTGTTATTTTTGCTTGTTCATCATTGTGTTAGTCTTTTATTCACTGACTTTACCATAGCTTGTTTCCATGCTAGTTAGTATAAGATAAGAGCTATGGATAAGAGCATCAAAGCAGCTAGGTAAGGGGAAATAGCTAACGTTACGATGTCCGAGGCGTCGTTCAGACAGCATGTTTTTCTCCACGTTTACAGAGTCAGGGACAATCTGAGTATTCTGCTGCGTCTTTTTCTGCTGCTTCTCATTCAAGTTAGTGACGAAACACGCTCTGTAGCGCTGTCTGTTCGCTGTCGGCTACGGTAGAAACATGACATCACAATATGTCGACCTTCATAGAAGGGGGTGCCCGCGGTTATGTAGATATAAATTACTCGTTCTAAGGTAATAAAACATAACGGTTCATTAAGTAAGGTCTTTATACACCACTGAAAACATAGTTATGGATCTTATATTGCATTTCTATCAATAGATCCTCAGAAATATTACACATTGCACCTTTAAAGTTAGAGCTTATTTAGAGAGATCAGCCGGATGGTTTAGTGCAGGCGCTAACGGATCCAAGGCTGTATCTGGTAAATTACCCCACTAATAATGCCCAGAATGACACCACACTTCTACAGTAGTACAAATTGTTTCTGTACTCATAAAATGAGGCATTGGAAAGTTTGTAAGTACATCAGGAGTTTATTTAAATAACACTTGTCTGACGGCTAATGCTACCGCTAACCCGGACGTCGACGTCACTTCAGTGGTTTGGGAAAAGCACATAAAAGTCCTGGCAGAAAGCGATGCATAAGGATGTAGAGTTCCAGGAATGCACTAATATTTTGTTTGTAGTTCCAGTTTGCAACAATTATTAGTTAACACAAAGTTGTCAAAACTTCGGAAAAAATTATAATTCGTCGTTACACAACATCCTTATGCATCGCTTTCTGCCAGGACTTTTATGTGCTTTTCCCAAACCACTGAAGTGACGTCGATGTCCGGGTTAGCAGTAGCATTAGCCGTCAGACAAGTGTTATTTAAATAAACTCCTGATGTACTTACAAACTTTCCAACGCCTCGTTTTATGAGTACAGAAACAATTTGTACTACTGTAGAAGTGTGGTGTCATTCTGGGCATTATTAGTGGGGTGATTTACCAGATACATCCATTAGCGCCTGCACTAAACCATCCGGCTAATCTCTCTAAATAAGCTCTAACTTTAATAATGTTCAACCAAGGGGAAAAAGGCTTCTGGGGGGTGTTTGGCTCGAGGTTGTGGTGCAAAGGACCCTAGGCTGATTTTACTCTGAACCATCCCTTTAAAAAAAGCTAAATTATCTGCAAATGGGGTCAGAAAAATTATCTTGTTTCTTTTTGAATGAACATTATTTTTCTGACCCCATTGGCAGATATTTTGCTTTGGACTGGAAACACGACAAAAATACTAAGTAAGAAAAGCATGTTTTGCAGTGTGTCAGTCTCAGTCCAACAGCTTCACTTTTTGTACACAAGCTGTTTGTACTCTTTCAGTTCAAATACAGTATATATAAACAAAAGTCACTACACATATGAATCGAATACTTGGTTCTGAGGACACACACTCTGGTCTGTTGGCGGAGCGTTGTCACAATAGTTCAGGCATAGTGCTAGCCTGGTTAAAACCAGACCATTCTTAGTAGTAACTGAGTTATGGTCTGGCAAAGCTTCATTAATAACTAATTTCCAAAGGGGCGTCACCAACGGGCATCGCTCAAATGCCTCTGGGCGCAATTGGATAGACCTAAAACCAATCAGAGCGATCGTCATCGTGTAAAGCCATATGCTGCGTCCCTAAGTTACACTTCGCCATAAAAGTATGTACTCTTTTTGTGAAGAAAAGGTATTTACTTTTGAATGTGTAGCAAAAAAGTAGGCAAGCTTTGGGACATACTACTTCCTCATCTTTATCGGACGGATCTGTCGCGTGCATCCTGTCACGTAAACTGCCCTGTCAATCATCTTGTCACAGTTAAAATCCTCTATTAAATCTAATTTAATTTCCTACCTTTTCGGAGAGAAATGTAGTAGCACGTTCATCTGCCAGTGGGTCTTTCATGGAGACTGTCCTCATGTGTTTGCAATTTGAATATAATAATGCATTTAAAAGTTGTTGCGCTTCACCAACGGACGTCGCTCAAATGCCTCTGGGCGCAATCGGATAGACCTAAAACCAACCAGAGCGATTGTCATCGTGTAAAGCCCGCCCCAACGTTTCTGATTGGTGCCTCGATTTGGACGGATTAGAAATGGGCTTGAATGGGCTCTTTGCCAGACTACTTGCAGAGCAAATCTAAATTTGCCGGAAGTTTGTTTGGGTTGTCCCAGGCTAGCATAGTGCGGTTATCAGCTGCCAAATCACTCCAACCAGTCCCGAAATCTAAGCTGTTGTCCCGAATCCCGAATCCGGCCCTTATTTGCCTCGAAAATTATACTAAAGCAAAATCTTGAATAGTAATTGTCTGATATTGTCTGAGTCGTCCTGCAGCCCCCGCCGGCTGCTCATTTGCTGCTGCATCTTTTTTGTTTCTTTTTTTGAAGTTTAGAAATTAGAAATGCACTGATAAGCTAATTTTCATTAATTCGTTTCGTTGACATGGCTGGTGTACCAGAACCCCAACACGCCGCTAAAGAGCAAAAACGTCTCTGCCAGCCAGTCGTAAAGGAGTGATTGATTGTAAAGGAGTGATTGATTGGTCGCGGCACTGTGTGCAAACAAATACTTCGGCCTAATGTCTGAGGTTGGGTTACACAAAGCAAATCATCTACACAATTATTTCGTTTTCTTATTTAATGACCGACAATTTAGTTGTATTAATAATTCTGGCGTAAGGCTTATTAGCGTTCGGCTATAGCCTGAAAGCTCTGATTTACGCACTGTTACAACAGTCATTGTTTTTTTTCACAATGATATTTCAGTTCATAATTTTAATGTTGTTTTTTTGTGGCAGACTAAAGACTAATGACAGACTGTTGATCTTGAATAAAAATATGTTAGGTTCAGGTTTGAAAGAGTTTCCCGCCACTGTTGATTTCACCCTCATTTGGCGGGTGTTCATTTCAAACCCTGACCGGGAGGATATATATATATATATATACACGTCTCATTACTGCTCTGAAAAGCATATTCAAACTCCTCACAACCACTATAAGTATCTAAACATACGAGAGAGCGTATCACCCTGCACCTTCTGGTTGTCGTCTTCTGTGTTTTAGATTACCATGGCTTTCACGTCCTAGCTGTCACGGACATCACCGCTGAGACACTCACAGCCGAGCTACAGTAAAGACATACCGGCATTTACTGCCACGTCTACATGCTAACACTGTTTAGCTTTTTAAAGACATTACTAAGTGTTTTAATCATCTGTATATCACTCAAGCTGATGGTTCCACGGGGGGTTCATGCTAACGCTCTGTATGTTCATTAATTATGGAGCCAGAACCCCCCATAAGGAACCATACTGTACCACCAAATATAACGTGTTTTAATAAACTCTAAGTAACTTGCCAAAGTAGTCCTGTCTGAACTTCATTTATACAGTGCTTTAACAATATAGATGTCTCACAGCAGCTTTACAGTGATAATAGGAGATTACAGTAACAGCGATTGTTTAGGCTTTACAGCAGATCTAGAATAAAGTTATTGTCCAGATAAAGTTTGTTTTGATTGATTCACTTCCGTTGTAAAGATCATTAGTTATTAACTTAGGGGCCGCTAACACACACTGTTCTCACAGGAAAGTTCATTCACACACAGTGTCTGGAGCTCGAGAACACACACTCTGAAGACAGGTTTCAAAGTGCAAGTTTTTGAAAATGAGTTTTGAAACCGATACCGTAATCATCTCTGCGTAAACTTTAAAAACATGAATCTGTGAAAAAGGTGAATGATATCTCCCAAGGGTAGCATGTACAGAGTGTGTGTGTGTGTGTGTGAGAGTGTGTGTGTGTGTGTGTGTGTGTGTGAAGGTAGCATGCCCAGAGTGAACAGCAGCGGGTCCCAGCACTGAGCCTTGTGGTACACCATACTGAACGTGTGATGTTTCAGGTCTTCAGATGACGGCTTCATGATCACAGTTTCTTCGCTCATATTGAGCGTGTTCTCTCACTCTCTCTCTCTCTCTCTCTCTCTCTCTCTCTCTCTCTCTCTCTTCACATGCGACCGGCTAAAGGCAACGTTTGCGCTGCGGGTCGAGTTTATTTAGTGTGTCTGTTTTGTGTGAGTCTTGTGCTTTACCACGTGTATCGTCATCTTTGTGTTTTTAATAACAGTTTTGTTTGTCATGTGCTGTAATTCACAGTTACTGACAGTGACAATCTGTGTGTGTGTGTGTGTGAGACACTGTGAGTCATGCTGTCATGTTCAGATCTGTATTAAGGTAATTATATGTGTTGGGAGTTTTGTGAGTTGAACTGTGATTCATTGAGATGTTCGTTCTCGTGTGGATGTAATGACTGTGTGTCTGATCAGGAAAGTCACACTAAAGATTCACAGATGAATCTTGTGGTGTTTGTCCAGATAAGACAAGCTTCACTTACACACAGATGCTGCACAGAAGACAATAACTGTGTGTGTGTGTGTGTGTGTGTGTGTGTGTGTGTGTGTGTGTGTGTGTGTGTGTGTGTGTGTGTGTGTGTGTGTGTGTGTGGACATGTTTTTCTACCCCGGTGGGGACTTAAACCTGAATGCACACAGACTCATGGGGACTCGTGTCACCGTGGGGACCTAAATTGAGGTCCCCATGGGTACAAAAGCTTATCAATCTTACAGAATTAGTTTTTTTGAAAATGTAAAAATGCAGAATGTCTCCTGTGATGGGTAGGTTTAGGGGTAGGGGCAGTGTAAGGGGATAGAATATACAGTTTGTACAGTATAAAAACCATTATGTCTATGACTGTGATTGTACTTCAGTCTGATTCTCCTGCTAGTCAAACGTGTGTGAGAGAGTTGATCGTGATGGTGAAAGACACTGAGACAGAATGTCTTTATACACACACTCTCTCTCACACACACCAGTGTGTATACACACTGCAGTCAGTGACTATAAATGGAAGTGGTTTGCGGGTCAGATGATGTTCACACACACACACACACACGGGCACCGGTGGCACTGAACATGTCATTCATCACACTTGTGGCACAGATATCTTGAATATAAACAGGAACAAACAGACGTAAACATCAGGACTTTCAAACAAACACAGTGAGTGACGTGTGACGTTACACACACCTTCAGCACACTGATGGAAGGTGTTCGTCAGATACTGTGATGAACACACACACACACACACTGATGGAAGGTGTTCGTCAGATACTGTGATGAACACACACACACACACACACACACACACACACACACACACACACACTGATTCATACATATCATGTGCTGTGAGACTCATGTGTGTGAATCAGTGTGTGTGTGTGTGTGTGTCGCTAGTCATCTGCTGCTTCTCTCAGAGCTGTCGACAGGTGAGAAAGATGTTCATTTATATATGTTTAGTTGTATATGTGTGTATGTTCATCTGAACAGTGAAGGGTCTCTCCATGCTTCATCAGGCACTGAGAGGAGATGTCTTCCTTCTTAACCTTATATCTGTGGGACGACGTTTTCTAAATCTCATTTGTAAAAACTCTTTAAAAAGTGAATAAAGTTTTCTTAAATAGTTTTCTGTTAGAGTTTGAGTTCGTGTTATTGCAGTTTTTCTAACTAGCTGTATATAAAAAACAATATGTGTAACAATAATGATTTTCATTAGATTTAGATTTTGTGATTTTTACCTTTTTACAACATTCAGGAAAACATGATTTTTTTTGTTGATTATCTCCTGAATAAATTCCTCTTGAAACAAACTTTGTTGTATTATTTTAATTTAATACTGTGAAGCTGCTTTGATACAATCTGTATTGTGAAAAGCGCTATACAAATACACGACTTGACTTGACTTGAAATAAAGTGTTACGAGACACGGATTCAAACTCAGTTTCATGTTTTATTAAGATGATTAACAGTGAGAACTGGGATGTATGAAGTAGAATAGCTCAACATAACAGAAGGAATCATGTTTCATAATTAAATTGTGTGTGTGTGTGTGTGTGTGTGTGTGTGTGTGTGTGCTTGTGTGCGCGCACGTGTGCGTGTGTGCTTGTTTGTTTGTGTGTGTGTAGGTTCACATAGGTCAAAGTTCACTCACAGACACCTGATCGTTTGAGGTGAGAAATGGGTGAGGAAATACTGTCAGCAGAACAAACAGAAACCTGTAAGTATACTTTACACAACACACATGCACACGCAAACAGACGCACACACACACACACACACACACACAACACAACACACATGCACACGCAAACAG
>CM038640.1:34969855-34992355 GCA_021554675.1 Leuciscus idus | reverse complement strand
GACTGCCAACAGTGTTGCTTGCTCTCCGACTGGTTAAACTCTGGCCTCCAGGGTAAAAGTTTCTACCATCGGTTTGTCATTTATCCTGATCTTTCCTCTCCGCTCATCTTGGAATTTGGGATGGAATTTATGCTAGGAGCGTCAGGTTAGAGTTCACATCCCATCAAGGACGGCAACCCTGGTTGAATCTACAACCCGAGAGGTTCTGAGCGAGTGGATGGAGGCTGAGCTTGAGGTTCTTGGACGTCTGCCAGTCTGCCTTGGATGAGAAAGTTGAGAAGGCTTCTGTGAAAAGGGGAACAAAAAGGGAAATTGCTGGACCTCCTTAAAAACTTTTGGAGCTTGTTTGACTGACACCTGGGGCACACCTCATTGGGGGAACACGTATTCAACACGGGTGATGCGAAATTAGTTCACCTCCCGCCATACCGGACCTCCCCAGCTGACAAACAAATCACCAAAGATCAGATTCAGATGGTGCTGGAAGGGAACATCATCGAACCTTCTTTCAGTCCGTGAGCTGCACCTGTAGTAGAAGCTATGTGGAGACCACAGGTTTAGTGTAGACTACTGAGGTCTTAATCACCTGACAATTAAGGATTCGTTCCCACTGCCCAGAGTTGACGAATCATTGGATTTCCTGGCTAGTGGAACATTTCTTACTACTCTTGATTTGGCTCGGGGGTTCTGGTGTCGGTAGAGGAACAGTCAAGGCCAAAGTCCTTCCGTCTGGGCTTAGTAACGCCCCAGCCATGTTTCAGAGAGTAATGAACAACGTCCATGCTGGATTGGTTTACAAGTGCTGTGCAGTGTTCTTGGATGATATCTTCGTCGCATCCCGACCTTTGAACAACACTTGGAAGACCTTCGGGAAGTCCTGTGTAGACTCGAGTCAGCTGGTCTTACTCTCCAGCTGAATAAGTGTCAGTTCTGCTTGAGTGAACTCGTCTTCACTCAGATACAGGGTCACTCCGGATGGCATTTCTCCTGATCCGAGAAAGGTGGAAACGGTCACAGAGTTCAGGACGCCGAAACAAGTGAGAGGATTTCTCGGCCTCACAAGCTAGTACAGGCGATTCATTCCAAATTTTGCACAAAAAGCCAAGCCACTTCATTCAGGAAAGTACAGGAAACCCTGTTCGACTGGGACAACAGTTTTCAGGCTTCGATGGATTACTGGAAAAACTGTCTTACGTTTGAGTTAGATTTCACACGCCCATTCTTCATCCACACTGTGACTTGGGCTTTGGTGTGGCCTTGATGCAGAAGAATGAAACAGGGCGAGATGTGTCTGGAATGAAGAACATGTCATTCATGATGGTCTGCTTTATTTCAGGGACCCTAAGATAACCTGCAGTCTCCACCCAATGAAGCAGCTCAAGTGATAACAACTGTAATTTGACCCACTGTACTCAAATATTATCCCACCATCCTACAGCTGTCCACCTGAGTGTGACAAAAACACTGGCCAGGCTGAAACAAAGGTTTTTTTTTGGCCCAAAATGGCGACAGATGTGAAAAAATACGTTATATTACATCCTGTGTTCCAGTTGACAAAGCCGAGCCAAAGAAAACCAGCAGGCCTGATGGTTCCCACCAAACCAATGAAACACTGGGAATACACAGGATCGGATTTTGTGGGTCCGCTTCCTCATACTCAGAGTGACAATGAATATCTAATCATCTTTGTTGACTACTTTTCAAAATGAGTAGAAATTAGTGTCATCTCATCAACAGCTCAAGTGGCGAGTAAGTTTCTGAGTGAGATATTTGCCCGACACGATGCGCCAACCTCCAACCTAATTGGAGTTGCTTGATTTGATAACACAACCAAATACTGCGGGAGTAGATGATCCTGAGGTACCTTATCCTGAGAGTTTGAGAGCTTCCCTGCAGAATACTCACAAACATGCAAGAGCTGATCGAAGTGCGAGCCATGCAAGAAAGAAACAGTACTATGACAAGAAGCGATGAACGGTTTCCTATTCTGTGGATGACTTGGTCTTGGAGTTAAGACCCACCCCAAACCTGAGGCTGATGCAGCTTTATAGCCACGTTGGCCCCAGTTTATGCCGGACCATTTCGCCGTTCTAAGAAACTGTCAATTACAGGCTTTCCAACGTGGACAATGGAGAAAATGCTGGCATGTTTCATGTAGTGAATCTGCAGCCGTTTCATCATGGGACACGGCCATGCCCACAGCAAGTTCCTACGGTGAGATGTTGAGACGTCACTACTTTTTTTGAGGACTTTGATACCCGAACAGACAGAGAGGAATCTGTTAATGCTGACCAGAGGGTTGAGACTGACTACTCAAACAAACTTTTGAATTGACACTCAGTTGAAATTCCTCCAGAACATTGTGCTGAACACTCACTTGACCTCCTGACAGAGTTAACAGTGACTCGACATCTGACGGAGTTACTGCCGAACCCGCAGATCAGGGTCAGGGGAGCTGTGCACTGAGACAGAGAAGAGCCCCTAGAATTACTTCTGACTGGATGGCAGATAAGTGGACTTACTCTAACCTCTACGACACACAAAGGTTTGACTTGTATTAAGGACGACAGACGAATGCTACTTAAAAGTGTTAATTGTTACTGTTCTTGCATGTTCATTGTTCTCATCTTTGGAAAATTTAGTGTTTAATTTTTTGTGTTGTGGTCATACTTTTCTTAAGTGTCACTGAACTAATGTACGCTGTGCTAACATGTATGCTTGTTCTGATGCTGTGTTAAGGATTATATGTGTAATTTCATGTGTCGATTGGGTGATTCGAGAAATACAACCATAATGGTCTTAAATGATCGTATATTAAGGTATTCCTCCGGGTTCTGGAAGCACTGGAACTCAAGTTTGTATGTTCTTAGATAATGTTTGTTGTATGTAAATCTATGGACCTCATGAATGTCTGGTCTCTGCAAGAACTCGATCCCTGTTTTCCTCCGGACACAACGAGTAACTCTAAGGATTCAGGATAGCCTTACTGACATGGAAGACGCTTTACATGATAAGTGTCAGACATCTGTTCTCTTCGTGTGTGTGTGTGTGTGTGTGTGTGTGTGTGTGTGTGTGTGTAGGCTTGGGTGTGGCCACTCTGTGTGTGGGTTTGCTGGTCCGTGTGTTGGTGACGTTCTGTGTGGTTCTGTTTGCTGGTTTCAACATGAAGGAGAAGATCTTCATATCTCTGGCCTGGATGCCCAAAGCTACAGTACAAGTGAGCCTTGATGAACACTTCATTAAATCAGCTTTGCTTTATTTACAGAGAACTTATCGACAAGTTTTTGAATCCGTCATCCAAACAGGAAATTACATCATTGCTTCCATCTGTTGCACTATCCTGCATGTGTGTGTGTGTGTGTGTGTGTTCAGGCAGCTCTCGGCTCCACGGCGCTGGATGTGGCCCGCAGTGCCGGAGACGAGCAGCTTCAGAAATACGGCATGGATGTTCTGACGTTGGCGGTTCTGGCGATTCTCATCACGGCGCCGGTCGGAGCACTGGCCATCGGCCTCACCGGACCCAAACTACTGCAGCAGAACACACACACACTGCAGAACACACACACACAGGGTGAGCAACACACACACACTGCAGAACACACACACACAGGGTGAGCAACACACACACACTGCAGAACACACACAACGGGGTGAGCAACACACACACACTGCAGAACACACACACACTGCAGAACACACACACACGTGTGTGTGTCATAAGATATTAAGTCTTGTTTTCCGGGGGAAATTCAAACAGAAACAACATTATTTTTCTGACCCCATTGGCTGATAATTTTACTTGTTTTAAGCAAAAACTCTTGAACATCTTGATTCAAGAGTTTTTAGATATTTGGACTGGAAACAAGACAAAAATACTGAGTAAGAAAAGCATTATTTGCTGTGTGTGTTCAATGATTAATGTTACAATGCTGACTCCAGCTGCTTATTCATTTGTTGTTTATGGATGCGTGAACTTCTCCTTTAAAAGACGTGATGATCCGTAGCGCCGGTGTGACTCAGTTACTCAGAGTTAAGAGAGAATTCCCCTTTAAGGGTAGAATAAATCTGACAAAGGCTCTAATAAAGGGGCTTTTGATCCTGTAAAATACAGATTTTTAGTATTTTTTGTTGCATCATTTATTAGTTGCAGTTCCACATGATACACTGAACCCCCTACTGTACTTCAGCTCATTTCATAACACACTCTCTGTGCCCCCTCTGCTGTTCCATTAGCTTCAGGACAGTAGACAGTAGGACTTTGTAGTCATTAAACATTTAAACCGTTTTAACTTCACCTGTCTTTATGCGGACATAAGGGCTTCAAACAAGGGCTTGACAAATACAAATTGACCAGTTTATACTTTACCAATCTTTTTAATGAACCCTTGAACATGGCATATTTGACAATACGCAACCACTAACTACCATCAGCCCATTTTGTGGCCGACTTTTAGGGGCTATTGCTCTAACAAAATCAAAAATTGGGTACACACCTTTTTGTTTTGTTTTCTAGTATAAAGCCCTTATGTCCGCTTTAACACACCCTCAAATGGGGTGGAAAATCACAGACTCAAAATGGGCTAATGGTGTAATGTGTCTGTGTATTGTCAAAACTGTCAAGTTCAAGGGTTCATAAAAAATAGATTGTTTCAGTAAAACCTGCCCAAACTTAGGATTGTGTTAGAGCAGTCGTCCTAGTATGAATCCTCTATGTCCACTTTAACACACCATCAGAGGGGATGGAGAAAAGCTCCTGTGAATTGAGCTGATGGAGCGATAAGCGCCTGTTGTCAAATATGCAAAGTTCAAGGGTTCATAAAAAAATATTGGTAAAGTAAAAATTGCCCAAATTCTTCATTTTGTTAGAGCAGTCGTCCTAGTATGAAGCCTTTATGTCTGCTTTACTGTTTCATCAGACTAAACTGAGGAGGGTTGCTGTGAAATGGGCTGATGATGCGATCAGTTGTTGTCATTTTTAAAAGCTCATTAAAATAGATCTGGAAAGTAAAAACGGCCCCACATTGGGATTTCTTCAGAACAGTAGATTAGCATGAAGTCTTTATGTCCACTTTAACAAGTCAAGTCTCCTTTATGTATAAAGCGCTTTTTACAACACAGAGTGTTTCACATCAGCTTTACAGAGATAACAGGAACATAATGCAACAAAGTTTGTTTGAAAAAAGTAAAAGTTCTTCCATGCTCTCTCTCTAATGACTGCCATGCGTTGTTCTTTGTCTCTTTAGATCAGTGTGAGTATGAGGTTCATGTCGACGCTCTGGAGTCCAAGCTCTGAGTCATCTCAGTGTCCAGCGTGATGTGGTGTTCACACACCTAAACCTTCATTTGCTGGACCAAGCTTTATTAAAACTGATCTGGCAGCAGCTCTCAGTCTAATAAACACAAGCACTGAGAAACACAGAGAGTGTGTGGAAGTTTTTTCAAGTAGAAATGTGAAAAAAGTGTGTGTGTGTGTGTGTGTGTGTGTTAATCTGCATGTGCTGAATGGCCAGGGTTGAATCTGATTGTGTCATAATCTTTACAACCACTAGAGGTCAGAATAACACAACACACACACGCACGCTCATCATCATCATCATGAACTGTGTGTCTGATGTGTTTGTTCTGAACAGTGTAAAAATCTTATGAGTGTTTTAGAATTTTAGATGTAACATTTAAATGTTCAAAGTAATGTGAGTTGAGAAGACATACGCACACGCACGCACACACATAGGACACCATTAGGTCACTTGATGGAGTTTTAGGACACCATTAGGTCACTTGATGGAGTTTTTCGGTTCCTTGCCACTGTTGCCTTTGGCTTGCTCAGTTGGGGATATTTTGGGGATATTTAATTTAATTTTATCAATCAATAAATTCCTCTTGAAACAAACTTTGTTGTATTATTTTAATTTAATACTGTGAAGCTGCTTTGATACAATCTGTATTGTGAAAAGCGCTATACAAATAAACTTGACTTGACTTGACTTGACACACACACACACACACACGTTAGATTGCTGGAGTCTGATGTGATGTGAACTGTTCTTTATGAAGTGTGTGTCTGTGTTGAGTGAATTTCAGCAGGACAGACAGAGAGAGAGAGGTCAATGTTGAGAAGAGATCATCATTCACATGATCCGACACACACACACACACACACACACACACACACACACACACAGACAATAAACACATTGAGTGTGTGTGTGGGGGGGTCGTTTGTCAGTGGTATTGAGTGGGTGAGTGACACTAATGACCTGCGAAGAGCACATCTCACACACACACACACACACACGTCCATCGGTTGAAGTGCTACAGATGTCCTGATGTGAACCGAGAGAAGATCACCAGTCTAATAATAACCATCACCAAACATGCGAATCTTTTGGTAAACTGTTGAAATATGAACTTCTCCAGGTAATCTAAAGGTGTTCGGCTGACAGAAGCGTCTGCACATCGCTGATCTAGCAGTGTCACATGACCAGTGATGTCATGAGTGAGGCATTCGGCCTCCTGTCAGACGCATCATCAACATCTCCTCTGGAGCCAGACAGGAAATGGAGCTGCCACTGCTTCCTGTTGTGATGTCATCGGGTGTGCGTCTCCGTGGCGACCCCTGGGGGCCCCTATTGTCCCCGCCTGAGTCTTTGTTCAGGGTTAATGTGTGTCAGATATACGAGCCTCTCGAGTGTGTGTGTGTGTGTGTGTGTGTGTGTGTGTGTGTGTGTGTGTGTGTGTGTAGATGGAAATATTCCACAGAAACACACAGATGAAGACGAGTAAAGAAACGAGATGGTGATATTCAACCATTCTGAGCTCATGATGTCTTCATCCAGTATTTGGTGCTTGACCTCCCTGAACTCGAGCTGTTGAGCTGAATACACTACTGTCTTCTGTAGAGCTGCTGTAGAGTTCACTTATTGAGTCCTTTCATAATTGAACTTTGCCACATTGGCTGATTCAGCTGAATTTAATCAAATTGAACTGAATTGAATTTGTTGCATAATTGATCAACTTTGCAACATTGACACCGTTATTGAACTCAATTGAATCAAATTAAACTGAATTTAATTTGTTTCATAACTGATGAACTTGGCAACACTGATTTTGTTATTGATTGTGTGTGTGTGTGTGTGTGTGTGTGTGTCCAGGTGACAGTGAGGTCATCCATGTAAAGAGTGCCTGATATTGTGCCGGTGATGATGCTCTTCTCCAGCCCACATGTGACTCTCAATCTGAAGTTGTTATAATAGTCCAAGATGAGGTCCTTGATCTTGCTAGGAACGTGGTGCCGGTTCAGCGTAGTCTCTACCAGCTTGTGTGTTCTTGAACCGTAAGCGTTGGCCAGATCTCCTTCTCTGATCACCTGTGTGACAGCTCCTGTGAGTCCTCCGTCTGCACTGATGTGTGCATGCAGTTGTTCTGTCAGCCGTCGAGACACGATGCTTCAACGCTGAGCAGTGAGACGATCTGAGATGATCTGAGATGTTCTGAGACGATCTGAGACGATCTGAGATGATCTGAGACGATCTGAGACGATCTGAGACGTTCTGAGACGATCTGGGACGATCTGGGACGATCTGAGACGATCTGAGACGATCTGAGACGTTCTGGGACGATCTGAGACGATCTGAGACGATCTGGGACGATCTGAGACGATCTGAGACGATCTGAGACGATCTGAGATGTTCTGAGACGATCTGAGACGATCTAAGACGATCTGAGATGATCTGAGACGATCTGAGACGATCTGGGACGATCTGAGACGATCTGAGACGTTCTGGGACGATCTGAGACGATCTGAGACGATCTGAGACGATCTGAGATGATCTGAGATGTTCTGAGACGATCTGAGACGATCTAAGATGATCTGAGATGATCTGAGACGATCTGAGACGATCTGAGATGATCTGAGAAGATCTGGGACGATTTGAGACGATCTGAGACGATCTGGGACGATCTGAGACGATCTGAGACGATCTGAGATGATCTGAGACGATCTGAGACGATCTGAGACGATCTGAGATGATCTGAGACGATCTGGGACGATCTGAGACGATCTGAAATGATCTGAGACGTTCTGGGACGATCTGAGACGACGATCTGAGACGACAATCTGAGACGATCTGAGAAGATCTGGGACGATTTGAGACGATCTGAGACGATCTGGGACGATCTGAGACGATCTGAGATGATCTGGGACGATCTGAGACGATCTGAGATGATCTGGGACGATCTGAGACGATCTGAGATGATCTGAGATGTTCTGAGATGAGATCTGCTCACGGGTTTGAGAGTTTTCTCCCTGAGGAACACACACCTCCAGCATATCTCCATGTCCTGATCACGACCCCTCTGCACCGCTGACCCTGCGAACACCTCCTTCCCTTCACCGCTGAGCTCATTAAACCTTGTCAAAATAATTCCAGTTCAAGTGGATACGTGGAAGCGATAAATAATTCTGTATTATACATTTTTAAGGCCAGACGAGTAATTTGTTGAGGTCAGTTTGTAAAGAAAGACACACGCCTGCGCACACACATATATCCAAGCATGTGCCCTCACCGTTTTCACGGGTTTGTGTTTTTGAGGTTTGCACAGAGATTACCTTTATTTAATTTTTTATTTCAAGACTTGAATCTCGGGACCAGTTTCAGAGTGTGTGTTCTCGAGCTCCAGAGTGTGTGTTCTCCAGCTCCAGAGTGTGTGTTCTCCAGCTCCAGAGTGTGTGTTCTCCAGCTCCAGAGTGTGTGTTCTCCAGCTCCAGAGTGTGTGTTCTCCAGCTCCAGAGTGTGTGTTCTCCAGCTCCAGAGTGTGTGTTCTCCAGCTCCAGAGTGTGTGTTCTCCAGCTCCAGAGTGTGTGTTCTCCAGCTCCAGAGTGTGTGTTCTCCAGCTCCAGAGTGTGTGTTCTCCAGCTCCAGAGTGTGTTCTCCAGCTCCAGAGTGTGTGTTCTCCAGCTCCAGAGTGTGTTCTCCAGCTCCAGAGTGTGTGTTCTCGAGCTCCAGAGTGTGTGTTCTCGAGCTCCAGCGTGTGTGTTCTCCAGCTCCAGAGTGTGTGTTCTCCAGCTCCAGAGTGTGTGTTCTCCAGCTCCAGAGTGTGTGTTCTCCAGCTCCAGAGTGTGTGTTCTCCAGCTCCAGAGTGTGTGTTCTCCAGCTCCAGAGTGTGTTCTCCAGCTCCAGAGTGTGTGTTCTCGAGCTCCAGAGTGTGTGTTCTCGAGCTCCAGCGTGTGTGTTCTCCAGCTCCAGAGTGTGTGTTCTCCAGCTCCAGAGTGTGTGTTCTCCAGCTCCAGAGTGTGTGTTCTCCAGCTCCAGAGTGTGTGTTCTCCAGCTCCAGAGTGTGTGTTCTCCAGCTCCAGAGTGTGTGTTCTCCAGCTCCAGAGTGTGTTCTCCAGCTCCAGAGTGTGTGTTCTCGAGCTCCAGAGTGTGTGTTCTCGAGCTCCAGCGTGTGTGTTCTCCAGCTCCAGAGTGTGTGTTCTCCAGCTCCAGAGTGTGTTCTCTCCAGCTCCAGAGTGTGTGTTCTCCAGCTCCAGAGTGTGTGTTCTCCAGCTGCAGAGTGTGTGTTCTCTCGAGCTCCAGAGTGTGTTCTCCAGCTCCAGAGTGTGTGTTCTCCAGCTCCAGAGTGTGTGTTCTCCAGCTCCAGAGTGTGTGTTCTCCAGCTCCAGAGTGTGTGTTCTCCAGCTCCAGAGTGTGTTCTCCAGCTCCAGAGTGTGTGTTCTCGAGCTCCAGAGTGTGTGTTCTCCAGCTCCAGAGTGTGTTCTCTCCAGCTCCAGAGTGTGTGTTCTCCAGCTCCAGAGTGTGTGTTCTCCAGCTGCAGAGTGTGTGTTCTCTCGAGCTCCAGAGTGTGTTCTCCAGCTCCAGAGTGTGTGTTCTCCAGCTCCAGAGTGTGTGTTCTCCAGCTCCAGAGTGTGTGTTCTCGAGCTCCAGAGTGTGTGTTCTCCAGCTCCAGAGTGTGTTCTCCAGCTCCAGAGTGTGTGTTCTCGAGCTCCAGAGTGTGTGTTCTCCAGCTCCAGAGTGTGTGTTCTCCAGCTCCAGAGTGTGTGTTCTCCAGCTCCAGAGTGTGTTCTCTCCAGCTCCAGAGTGTGTGTTCTCCAGCTCCAGAGTGTGTTCTCCAGCTCCAGAGTGTGTGTTCTCCAGCTCCAGAGTGTGTGTTCTCCAGCTCCAGAGTGTGTGTTCTCCAGCTCCAGAGTGTGTTCTCCAGCTCCAGAGTGTGTGTTCTCGAGCTCCAGAGTGTGTGTTCTCCAGCTCCAGAGTGTGTGTTCTCGAGCTCCAGAGTGTGTGTTCTCCAGCTCCAGAGTGTGTGTTCTCCAGCTCCAGAGTGTGTGTTCTCCAGCTCCAGAGTGTGTTCTCCAGCTCCAGAGTGTGTGTTCTCCAGCTCCAGAGTGTGTGTTCTCCAGCTCCAGAGTGTGTGTTCTCCAGCTCCAGAGTGTGTGTTCTCCAGCTCCAGAGTGTGTTCTCCAGCTCCAGAGTGTGTGTTCTCCAGCTCCAGAGTGTGTGTTCTCCAGCTCCAGAGTGTGTGTTCTCCAGCTCCAGAGTGTGTGTTCTCGAGCTCCAGAGTGTGTGTTCTCCAGCTCCAGAGTGTGTTCTCCAGCTCCAGAGTGTCAAAACTAACTTTATCTGGACAATAACTTTATTCTAGATGTGCTGTAAAGCCTAAACAATCTCTGTTACTGTAATCTCCTATTATCACTGTAAAGCTGCTGTGAAATATCTATATTGTTAAAGCGCTGTATAAATGAAGGAGACTCGACATGATGTTGTACGGCGGTGTGTCACTCTCTCTCTCTCCACATCAGTGGCTTCTTCTGCCCACGGCTCAGGGTACAGCATTACATACATTTGCTGAAAAGGTGAATTATGATATTGAAAGTTTAAACATGAAAGATCCCCCAGGAAGAGTCCTCTGTCCCACACTGGAGAGAAGGCTTGGGGAATGCTCTCATAAGACAGTGATGTAGTGATTAGGTGCAGATAGAGGCGGTGCTGTGGTAATCTGGGGAACCTTTCGTCAGTTATACAAAACAGAGTTCATCAGCCGAGGACATCTAACCCTGTCGAGTCTCTTAAAGAAGTGTGTTAAAGGGTTAAAGACGAGCAAGCCATGACAATAAAGGCTGTTTTACCTTTCTAAAGAGAGTGCCTTGGACTCTCCTGAATTCTTGATTCACTTTTCAACATTGACACTTATTGAACTGAATATTGAGTCAAACTGAACTGAACTTGTTTCATACTTGAAATTTGCAACATTGACACAGTTATTGATAGACACATCCTTATCATCATCCCCTTCATCTTCATCATCACCATCATCATCATCCACATCATCCTCATCATCATCCCCTTCATCATCATCCTCATCATCATCATCCCCTTCATCATCCTCATCATCATCCCCTTCATCTTCATCATCACCATCATCCCCTTCATCTTCATCATCCTCCTCATCCTCCTCCTCAGTGATGTGTGGACAGCAGATCACACACGTCCAGGTCAGATTGTTTCGTTACACATATAAAAGAGAACATGTGACATTCAGGCTCTCAAAAGGTTAAAATAATTATAATAATGAATCACAATTAATTGTTGCACTTTTAAACGAAGTAAAGTTTCTGTGTCTGTGTTCAAATGTCTGATCTGAGAACAGCTGAGCGCTCACAGTAACACAGATCTGATGGACAAATCAAGTCATAGAGTTACACACACACACACACACACACACACACACACACACACACACACACACACACATACTGTGTGTGAAACAGGGAGGGACTGCAGTAACACTTCACACAATACAACATTACACACCAGTGAAACTCACTTTACACACAGCATCCCTCTCTCTCTCTCTCTCTCTCTCTCTCTCTCTTTCTTTGATGAGTTTCTGTGTGTGTGTGTGTGTGAGAGAGAGAGAGAGTGTGTGTGTGTGTGTGTGTGAGAGAGAGAGAGAGTGTGTGTGTGTGTGTGTGTGTGAGAGAGAGAGAGAGAGTGTGTGTGTGTGTGTGTGTGTGTGTGAGAGAGAGAGAGAGAGAGAGAGAGAGAGAGTGTGTGTGTGTGTGTGTGTGTGTGTGTGTGTGTGAGAGAGAGAGAGAGTGTGTGTGTGTGTGTGTGTGTTTGTGAGTGAGTGTACCTGCGTGCGTGTCTTTGTGAGTGTGTGTGTGTGTGTGTGTGTGTGTGTGTGTGTGTGTGTGTGTGTGTGTGTGTGTGAGTGAGTGAGTGTGTGTTTCTCGTGTTACCGTCACCTCCGCTACTGTCTCTCATCTCACCTGAGAGCGCGAGCTTTAATGGAGCTTTAACGCGCGTGAACAATAGCGCGCGGAGGGTGTCAAAGCTCGCGGGAGCGCGTGAGGAGATTCACACCCCGATCACAGCGTGAGAAACACGGTCATAAACACAGAGACTCTTTCTAGTCAGACAACCTTATAACCTTTAATATGGAAGCCAAGCCTTTTTTACATCAAATTATATCAAAGTATTATAGAAAAGACGTAATTATAACATAAAAGTCGAAATTATGACAGTGAGTAAGAAATCTACACAATAAATTGCGTATTTTTAACTCATTATTTCAATTTCATGTCATAATGATCAGTTTCACGTTTCAGACACACACTTATGTGGCCCGAACCCGCAAAATGAATGAATAAATAAATGAAAATATAAATAAATAAATACACGTTAAAGGGAACATAAAATTAATTAAAAAATAAATAAATAAGTAATAAATGAAGAAAATAATAAATAAAGGGAAAAACGTATACAACAATACATTCAGGATTAAATTTTAAAAAGTATTAATTTTCCAATTATTCCATTTATTTATTTATTAAAACTTCAGCCGGTTTGTGCCTTCATCTATACGAACAAAAATGTTGATGAGATCCGTTTAATTAAATAAAACAATAAAATACTGGCCACATATTATTGTCAATCCACATAAAAGCGCGCTCATGTTTCGTCTGGACAGACTGGCCGACGGACCAATGGGCGCCGGTCCATCCCTGCAGTGGGCGGGGCTTTGTGTGATGGGCGGGGCTTGCTGCAGTCCAGGCTCGGGGTCGCGCGCCTCGCGTTTAGTCCTGAAGGAAAGTTCGCGTCGACCGAAACTCCGAGTTTCTTGGAATAGTTCTTTAATTGTTTATGTCGATTAAACTTTTCGGTTCAAACGCAGCGATGAGTGGATTATAAACGACTTTTAAACGGATGCACTGCTGGGATTAGAGTTTTTTCCATGTAGGATAGTGGACGCGCGCACTCACACGGACGCGCATATCGCAGGATTGTGTTTCAGCCGATTTGAGCAGAATCTCAATTTATGACCTGGATCTGATTCAGTTTGGATTTAGGATTTCTATACAGAGGAAGTTTGATCCTAATATGAGTGAAACGAACTCTGAAGTGGACAGAGAATAGTTCTGGATAAGTTTATATCCGCCAGTTCTTCATGATCTGCATCTAGAGCTGAAGTGCTGGTCAGACTGGAGGAACTGAACTGGTTTATGAGCTGGAGCTGGACATGGATCATGTGTTCTGGGTTGTTTCTCTCTCCTGGTTCTGGGTCGTGTGGACTGGACTCGTCACAGCAGAGGAAGGTAATCGATTATCATCTGTCATTATTATTAACCGTCTATCGAATATTGTGTTATTATTTTAATGTGGGAGTCAGTGAGCAGTTGCTCAAACTAGTGTTAAAGTTAAAGTTATACCTAAAGGCCACTCATAATCATAATAATACTCTCTATTCTTCTTCTTAAACACTAGTCATAACTTTCTGAAGTCAGTAAAGTATATCTTAGTCTCATTATAATTGTAAAGTAAGACTGATTAACTGCTAGTTCTGAGGACACAATATTAACACAGTAAGATAACTTTATATTGTTGTATATTAATGGCATGTGGAATTAGAGATAACACTTTACAGTAAAGTTTCATTCAAAAGTTGTATCTGTGAACATTAGTTTATGCACTGAAGAAACATGAACATTTTATATGCTAATAGTTTGTTCATTAAATGTTCGTTAACTATTGTTAACCAATGAGATCTAAAGGTTTAACGAATTATAATAATCTGTCATTATTGTCAGTAAAACATCTGAGAAGATTCAGTTCAGTTTCACTGGTGGGTTTTCTTTCTGTGTCCGAGTTTGAATTATATAGTGAATAAAGTAGATTTCAATGCTGTGAATAATAGATAATAATTGCAAAAGTTCTTCATTGGTGATTAACCAACATCTGAGCTTCTGAAAAATGAAGGTTGTTTAATGTCGTCGATGCTTTAACATCTTTACAGTCCATACAAGAGCACTATAGTGGGAAGAAGTTTATTAGATTATTAACATGTTCCTCACACAAAGATTAGCAAAAGTTATTTTACACTTTTACACTTGCTGTGTGAACACACACACACACACACACACACACACACACACACACATCGATATCAAATTTGGAACACATTTTTATTTTTAGATTTATTAGCTTTGATTTTCTCAGTTTTAGAGTAAAATGTGTTTTGGAAAATATATATATATATTATATACAAATAAACATTTTGTGCGTTTTTCATAACAATAGAGGTAAAATTTTATAACTTTTGTAAAGTTCACTTTTTTTGTTGTTGTAACAACTGCATAAATATGATTTGGTTCCATAAAATCCCCTAAAATACAAAATGTTAAATAAAAAACATAGAATCAGTGTTTTGTGTGTGCGTGTGAGTGTGAGTGTGTGTGTGTGTGTGTGAGTGTGTCATG
The DNA here is from genome assembly GCA_021554675.1 of Leuciscus idus. NCBI lineage: Eukaryota > Metazoa > Chordata > Actinopteri > Cypriniformes > Leuciscidae > Leuciscus > Leuciscus idus. Next base: position 34,977,606 of record CM038640.1, on the reverse strand, counting down.
GATTCGTTCCACGTTTCATGGCGCTCCAGGATTCTAGTAACAGCAGAAACCCCATCAGTGTCCAATCCAATCACACACACTCAATCACACACACTCAATCTCTCACACACACACACACACACACACACACACACACACACACACACACACACACACACACACACACACACACACACACACACACACACACACACACTCACACATACCTTTGTTGCCATTGGCTTGGCTTGCTTAGTTGAGGACATTTAATAATATTCTACAATATTATTGATCTCCTGCATTGACACCATTATATCTCTATATAAATGAACTAAATTAATAACCTTTTTACTACAGAAATGAAGCATCTCTGAACTGACTGAAGCTGGACTGACACTATTCTCTTCTGGACACACACTTTGTTGCATTATTCTCCTGTTATCTCTGTAAAGCTGCTCTGAAACACTCTGTGTTGTGAAAAAACACTATATAAATAAAGGAGACTTGACTTGAGACACACACACACACACACACACACACACACACACACACACACACACTAGGGGTGGAACGGGACACAGATATCACGGTTCGGTACAATGGAGGGAAAAGCGAAACAGAGATGCAGAAGGCTTGTGCATGTCTCAGGCTGGACCACCAGAGGAAAATAAATTACTTAAGCCTTGTATTTTTTAAATAAGTTTTATTAATAAAGTAAAGGCATAGAACCAGTGTATTTGTAGTGCACTGACAATAGTTTTATATAATTAGTTTATTAATTAAATTAATAAAAAGACAAAAAGACCTTGAGATATGTTTGGTAACTGTACCTGAATGAATTGAAAATGTATTTGCTACATTTCAGATTAATATATTTGTTTTCCTTAAAATTTTAATTAACAGTAACTTAAACACTTTGCAGTTTGAATGATGTCCTGTATAAACAAAATGACGGAGTATGTTTTTATTTGATTTGTTTTATTCGATCGCGCCCGCGCCTCACACACACACACACACACACACACACAAATATAAGTAAACACTTTGCGACTTTTCGATCGCGCCCGCGAATATATATATTCCTTCCAGCATTGCAATCTTTACATCGCAGCTAGTCTCGCATAGCCAGAGCTTCAGACTGACGGCAGAAGGTCTGGACTCTATCGCAGCATTTCTTGGCCAAGGACCGCCCAAGAGGACGTTTGACTGACATGTAACACAACCAATCACAGTTTGTTTTGTACCGCGTCATATTTAGGGGCGTGACAATATAATGTTGATGTCCCTACAATAACAGACCGGCGTGCATCTAATAAATTATTCATTCAAGAACCTTGTGCAAGTTTACAGCATCAGTGGAGCCGCGAACTTCACATACTTTTGAAAATACAGCGTTTAGTTGATCGTGGTAAGCGCTCATTGTCTCAGTTGTAAAAACAACGGCTTTCTTCTTCCACGAGGGGTTTTGGCGTCATGACATTTGTTTCCCGGCGGACCGAAAATAAACGCGACACTCGCGCCCCCCGGAAATCCGATAAAATTCAACCAATCAGATGACGACTTCGACATTCCTGAAGTGTTTCCAGTTAAGTGTACCATATGCATCAGACGTTTAGCCAACGTTCCGTGGGCGTGACGTCTGAGGCTGAGACTACATCGCAGCCAGCTTCAGAGCTAAGGCGGAGCTACAGATCAGGTGTCCCTAAAGAACCCGCGTATCTAACAGTAGTTCCGCATTACATTCATTCATTTGCACGCGAGTTTTATTTATTTTTATACCGTGTATTCTCCGTGTAAATTTAAATTTAAGCACCGAACCGTGACACCCGTACCGTTTCGGTTCAATACGAATACATGTACCGTTCCACCCCTAACACACACACACACACACACTCTCACACACTCTCACACACACACACTCATTTATCTGTGTGCACATCACAGACGTCTGTCCTCATACAGTGAGTTATAAGGACTACAGTTTAAAACAGACGCTGAAAGAAATTGCAAAAACATTATTTTACTGTATTTCTGAACCTGAAGTGAGTCTTTATGAAGATCCGCACACATTCCTGAGAGAGAGAGAGAGAGAGAGAGAGAGAGAGAGAGAGTGTGTGTGTGTGTGTGTGTGTGTGTGTGTTTTAATCCTCCTGGTGTGTTAGTGTTCAGAGTGAGTTTCATCACGACTGTTCGGACTCTCATTCCTCCCGTCAGATCAACAATATCTCACACTGTCCAAATACTGTCCAGCAGAGAGAGAGTCTCAGGGCGAGCGACGTCCCTCTCAGCACACACACACACACACACACACACACACACACTCACACCAGTCTTTGAGGATTTTACACGTGTGTGTGACAGGAAAAGGCCATAAACCAGGCGAACGTCAGGAGGAGTGTGTGTGTGTGTGTGTGTGTGTGGAAAACTCATCTGATGAGCTCATGCTCCTCGATCAGGAGTGTGTTCCTGAAGTTAACCAGCTGTGTGTGTGTGTCTGTGTGTGTGTTAATCTCAGTATTGTTGGAGAACAATAGAAGCTCACGGCTCAGAACTCCAGCTCTGCTCCTCAAAGCCTGAGGAGATTCAGTCAGCTCTAGAGACGTGTGTGTGTGTGTGTGTGTGTGTGTGTGTGTGTGTGTGTGTGTGAGTGTGTGTGTGTGTGTGTGTGTGAGCGCAGATGCTCTCTCTCAGATGCTAACGCGTGCACATGTGTGTCCGGTGGGCTTAACTAACGCTGGCACCAGCAGCACATCTGAGTCTGTGAGGGAAATAAACATCAACAGATGAAATTTTTTTTTTTTTCTCATTTTCATTTTGAATAACTTGATGGAAAAAACGAAACAAAAAATATGGATTAAAACTGAATTAGTACTTGATGTACTAAAATAACTACAACCAAAAAAATACGTAAAAATGAATAAAAGCTGTATATACATTTTAAAACATGGATTAAAAAGACAATAAAAGTTTAACATTTCAAAATGTTATTAAAAAAAACTAACATTTCGCATTTTCATTTAGAATAATTTGATGTAAAAAAAAAAACTAAAACTGAAAAATAATTAAAACTACTGTATATTTACATTTAAAAAAGGACAAAACTTCTAGTTCATTTAGTCTAACTTGAGGAGCTAAAAACTAGAACATGTTCATGTTCATAATCATGTTTCATGTTCTTAATAATTTAGTTTAACTTTATGTAAAAAAAACTACAACTGAAAAATAGAATAAACTATATTTACATAAAAAAGGACAAAACACTTCAAAATTACTATAAAAAAAAGAAAAAAATCCAAAGGCCATCAGAAATTATAACATTTTGTATTTTCATTTAGTTTAACTTGATGAACTGAAATAACTAAAACTGAAACTGAAATAAAATTAATAAAAACTAGACAAAAAAAGTTAAAATGACAAAAACAACATAAATTACAACTAAATTAAAACTAAATCAAAATAAACAAAAAATGAGTGTGTGTGTGTGTGTGTGTGTGTGTGTGTGTGTGTGTGTGTGTGTGTGTGTGTGTGTGTGTGTGTGTGTGTGTGCGTGTGCGTGCGTGTGTGTGTGTGTGTGTGTGTGTGTGTGTGTGTGTGAGAGTGAGGGTCTCAATGTCCATAAATCCCATTAAACTGCTGGTTGGCATCAGTGCGAGCTGAAGGAGATTAGCATGGGCGGTGACCTCTGACCCCTCCATCTTTCTCTCTTTAAGGGCTTCTCTTCACTCTTCTCGACTCGCTTTAAGTGGATTAAAACTTAAAGAACCCTTTTCTGTTCACACTCACACACACACACACAGTCGCTTCACTCCCGATCTCAGTCACTCTGGTCTCTGGAATGTTGAGTTATGGATTATTAACCCGCGGTTTTGATCAGTTTCACTAAACGTTCATCATGGCCGCCGCAAGATTTAGTTGTATGAATATCTGAACATGCAATATATCAAAAACAGATCCTCGGCTTTTAATTAAAAACATTTTAGTCTAGCTTCATGCGTTCTGTTTTTATCAACACTTGAATGTGTGTGAGTTTCATAAAACAACAACAAAACACACTTTTGTGAGCGAGAGTGTGTAGAGGAGACTCAGGCTGATAATCAAACACAGATCGAGTCGATGGAGACTCAGGGATATATCAGGGAGAGAGGTCGTCTGAGTAAAGCTGTAGTAATGCCCAGTGATATATGGAAATTACATTGATATCAGTGCGATTGTCCAATAGTGCGACTGAGATGAGTGTGTGTGTGTGTGTGTATGAATGGACGCGTGTGTGTGTGTGAGTGAGTGTGTGTGTATGAATGGACGCATGTGTGTGTGTGTGGTTATGAATGGACACTTGTAGCTGCGAGTGTTTGTTTTGGAGAGCTTGTGAAGCTCATTAGTGTAATTAAACTGAGAGCCTCTAGAATGCAGCCTAATTAACCCGTCCTCAGCCAATCACATGCTCCATTACCTCTCATCCAATCAGCTGCCAGATGGGTGGAGCTGGAGAGCCAATTATATTTGATAACTGTCCAGTAGAGCAGCTCAAACACACACTAAACTCTAAAGCTTTATAAAACACGGACTAAACTTTTCTTTAAATGTGAAAATGCAGAAAGTTTTCTGTGATGGGTTGAGTTAGGAGTCGGGTTAGTTAGTGAGTGTGTGTGTGTGTGTGTGTGTGTGTGTGTGTGTGTGTGTGTGTGTGTGTGTGTGTGTGTGTGTGTGTGTGAGTGTGTGTGTGTGTGTAGGTTTAGCCAACCTTTAGAAGACCTGGAGGTGTTCTGACATGCTCTGACATTTGTGCTTATTTCTGTTACTTGTGACATGTTCATGGCTAAAGTCTGATTACACTGTATTTAGCACAAACTCTGCTACAATAATATATCAGCAGCATGTGTGTAAAAGTTTGTAGTTTTGAGATAATGACGTTTATGCATGGTTTGTGAAAAAAAATGTGTCATGAAATAAGGCCATGAAACCCATACTGATTATTTCTTCACACGACTTTTGAAAATTGTATAACGTAGCCTAGAATATTTGCTCTAAAACTACGTGAAAATCACCCTGACTGCTCATTCAGATAAGACAATATATCGATATTAAATTTGTAAGACATGTTTTGTGTGAGAAAGCTTTATGCGAGGAGGATGAATATTAATGTGTTTCACACCTGAGAAAGACAAAGACCCTCCCCTAACGGCCCTATCAGGTGCTATCAGGCCCTATCATTATGAGCAACCTTGCACAAAGAATGAGGAGATTTCAATTTTGATTGTTTGTATTTATTTACAACACAACATAATCCAAAGATACACAACAAATGACAAAAAAAGCACATTATTGAACACACTGATCTACAGACAGAGCCTTTGTGCCATTCCTGAAACATTGTACATACCTGTCATTTCCAAGGCGTTTGATTTTTCACTTTACCATGTTCATGTACGGAGACTCGTGTGAATGTTGAAGTCAGCAGGACTCATCAGTGGGCGTCTGTATTAGAAGAAAAAAAAAAACTGTGAACATGCTGATATAAAGAGAACTATAGGGCTGCATGATTTTGGGAATACATCGATTTTTCGGGTTAAAACTGCGATTTAAAAATGACTTTGTTGTGCTTTGTAGGCGTACGTGTAGGGCTGCATAAAATAATAACGAATAGCCTTTATTCGTATAGCCTATAGTTTCCATTTGTTATGACATTATGAAATTAAATTGGAGTAAAAACATGAAGCCTAATGTTTGGCACGTTGTGCTTTTCAAACTCACAGCGCAAGTGACTCGAACTCACAGCGCGTGCAGAGAACATATTTCAACATGTTTCTGTCTATATATCCTATATATATATATACATACATGTTAGTCTGGCACCAGTTTAACTAGTAGCTACAATGTAAAGTTTATGCAACAATAACATGCTACTATTATGAGTGTCTTACCTTAAAAATCTTTCTCATAATCAAATCGCATTCTTCTAATTCTTCTGAGGTAAATCCAAGGTAAACACACAGCCAAACACAGTCTTCCTATCTCGAGGAAAGCAGAGGAGTACTGGAGTCTGATTATCTGTCTGAGGTGATGAGGGTGTTTACAGCTCTGCGTTCCTCCACGTGGACCATTTACATGTCAGTCGCTCGTGCGCGTGTGTGTGTGTGTGTGTGTGTGTGGTCACGTCAGGGTTAATGAGCTCGGGCTGGAAAAACTCTACATGTCGTTGCTTTCATTTGTTGAAAATGAAATGTTAAATTTAATGTCTCCAACTAAGCAACGAACCAACAGTTTATGATTATGATTATGATTATGATTTTGATATTCTAGGTATTATTATCAACTGGCCAGAATTTTCAGATCGCAATAAATGTAAAGGACTATAATGCGATAAGAGCTCGCTCAAGTACTGGGGTATATGTGTGTGTGTGTGTGTGTGTGTGTGAGTGTGTGTGAGTGTGAGTGTGTGTGCGTGTGCATGAGTGAGCGTGTGTGTGTGTGTGAGAGAGAGACGAGATCTGCTGGATCTTCCTCAAGTTCTCTCTCTCATTCTGTCAGTCTCACTCTGTAATTATCGACGAGTTGATTAGAGGTGTGTGTGAGTGAGTGAGGGTGTGGGTGTGTGTGGGTGTGTGTGTGTGTGTGTGTGTGTGTTCAGTATGAGCAGTAATTTTGCTGTTCCGCTCCACGGATACTCAGGAATGAGCAGGAATACTGCCAGCCCTTCTGTGTGTGTGTTGAGTGTGTGTGTGTGTTGAGTGTGTGTGTTGAGTGTGTGTGTGTGTTGAGTGTGTGTGTGTAATAAATGAAAATGTCACTCGATCACTTGTTTGGCTCTGAACTGCCTCCTGGGTATCATTGTGTTTTCACTGAAACAATAGCAGAGACAGAGGGAATGCTGGGACGTTTCCCGTGCTCTTCCTCTTCTGCCGTCGGGAAGCTCGCTGTGGTCCGACGTGCCGTTCTTTACTCATGACAGATGAAGTGGAAAGAGGTTCAGATGTTGAACTGGGCGTTGATCGCTAGCGCGGTGTGTTTGTACAGCATTAGCCTGAACGCTGAGTTACAGTCCGAGCTCATCAGAAACACATTACACTGCATTAAATATGACTCAAATCAAAGATGCTTCACATTACTGTAATTATCCGTTTCCGGCTTGTGAAAAAAAGTCCTGTAATTACAAGTTGGAAAGAAGTTTTCAAAATTAATTAAATGTCACAACTAAAGCAGCTCCAGTGAGTCCTGAACCTCTGTTCATGATTATGATGCTGGTTAATGTGTGTTTATGAGTGTTTCACTGTCATCAGCAGCAAGACAGCACAACACACTCTCGTCATGCAAATGAATCATTTCTCATCAGATGATTCTTGATGATGATGAGCTGTTGTTTAACTCTCTCTCTCTCTCTCTCTCTCTCTCTCCCAGAGGTGCTGATGAACACAAAACTAGAAACATCTGATCTGAGATGGACCATCTACCCCAACACTGACCCTGAGGTGACACACACACACACACACACACACACACACACACACACACCACAACTTAAAACATTATTCTGATTCCCACTCCTGCCTGTTTTAATGAGAAACGAGTTGCACCCTATTCAATAAAATCCATGCATTTCTGGCGTCAAAACATGATTATTTTATAGAGTGTTCTAGTGTTTAAGCCCTAATTAAAGAACTGCGTAAAGTAGTATTTCAAAGTCCCCCTGTGGTGAAATCCAGTTTTTAATGTTGTTTATGTGTCTATGTGGGGTTTTTAATACGCTTTAAGACAAACCATGTGTAAATTCATAA
>CM038640.1:34934855-34964855 GCA_021554675.1 Leuciscus idus | reverse complement strand
ACACAACCACACACACACACACACACAAACACACACAGTTTCTCTCACAAATACACATACTCGCGCCCACACACACACACACACACATGGATTTAGTTTAGTTAACTGTAATTACCCTGATCCATTGATTGTTCATTTTAACGATGATTAACTGTGATGTTCCTAGTAGCACTAGTTTATGAGCAACTTAAACATTCTTCCCTATTGCTGGATTTCGTAGTATTGATGTGTGTGTGTATATGTCCTCTCATGTCTCTCATGTGTGTTTTTTGTAGCGTGTGGATCAGGCCAGTATAAAGCATCTGTTGGTGGGAGTGTGTGTCGCGTGTGTCCAGACAACAGTAACGCACACTTCGCTGGATCCAGTGTGTGTCTGTGTCGTGCGGGATTCTACCGAGCCGCCAGTGACCTCCCAGATTCAGCCTGCACCAGTGAGACACACACACACACACACACACACACACACACACACTCACACTCACACACACACTCACGTATGTGACCTCTGACCTCCCCTCCTCAGAGCCCCCGTCAGCCCCGCGCAGCATCATCTCTCTGATCAATGACACCGTGGTGACCCTGGAGTGGGCGGAGCCTGTGGACCGGGGCGGCCGCTCGGACCTCAGCTACAGCGTGGAGTGTGTGCGCTGCCACGGCTCGGTGTGTGTTGCCTGCGCAGACAGCGTCACTTACAGGCCGGGGCAGGTGGGCGTGACCGGGAGGCGTGTCATCATCCGCGGGCTCCTCCCACACACCAGCTACACCTTCACTGTCCTATCCCTGAGCGGTGTGAGCGCTGTCAGTCACACAAGCCCCGCCTCCAGCAGCGTCAACATCACCACCAGCAGATACGGTCAGTCCTGAAGATCACACACACACACTATAAACACGCAACTGTAACGATAACGGCAATGAGGAAACACTTTAAGAGCGAGTTTCTTCTGACGAATAATACAAACATTGACAGCCAATCAGAATCAATCCTGTGTAACAATAATTTATGAAAATGAACTAAAACGACAACTAATGATATCTAACCCTAACTAGAATGATAACTATAATCATAAGTAACTATAACGATAACTTTAACGATATATATAAAGTCGTGCTGAGCAACGATTAATCGCGATCCAAAATAAAAGTTTGTGTTTGCATAATATATGTGTGTGTTCTGTGTATAATTATTTGTATATATAAATACACACACATGCATGTATATATTTAAGAAAATTGTTATTTATATATAAAATATTTATATATAATATAAATTATGTGTAAATATCTATACATTCAAACTATTTCTTAAATATATACATGCATGTGTGTGTATTTATTTATATATACAAATAATTATACACAGAACACACACACATATTATGTAAACACAAACTTGATGTGATTTATGGCGATTACTCGTTGCCCAGCACGACTTTATATATATCGTTACTTATGATTATAGTTATCATTATAGTTAGGGTTAGATATCATTAGTTGTCGTTTTAGTTCATTTTCATAAGTTATTGTTATAGTCATGTTTAAAGTTATTATTGTAGTTAACATTATTGTTATCGTTACAGTTGTTATTATTATAATTAACATTCTTATAGTTATTTCTATAGTTATCATAGGTATGTTATTCCATATTCTGACATAAAACCATATATAGTAATAACAAATCTCATCTGGTTGATGGTTTATATCATCTCTGAATGTAAACGATCCTGTCGTCAGATCCAAACTGATCAATGAGACTAGAAGACGTTAAGATAATACATTAACATTGTGTATGTGTGTGTGTGTGTGTGTGTGTGTAGTGGCCGTTCCAGTGTCCGGTGTCAGGAGGACTAAGGCGTCGGAGAGCAGTGTTTCTGTCAGCTGGACGGTTCCTTCGCAGAACCAGCACAACATTCAGGAGTATCAGCTTCGCTACTGTCTGAAGGTGAGGCGCGTTATCGCTATAGTTCCCGTTATAGTTATTATAGTTAATATTATTGTTATAGTTACTGTTATAGTTATTATCGTTAACATTATCGTTATAGTTACTGTTATAGTTATTATCGTTAACATTAGTTACTGTTATAGTTATTATCGTTAACATTATCGTTATAGTTACTGTTATAGTTATTATAGTTAACATTAGTTACTGTTATAGTTATTATCGTTAACATTATCGTTATAGTTACTGTTATAGTTATTATCGTTAACATTATCGTTATAGTTACTGTTATAGTTATTATCGTTAACATTATCGTTATAGTTACTGTTATAGTTATTATCGTTAACATTAGTTACTGTTATAGTTATTATCGTTAACATTATCGTTATAGTTACTGTTATAGTTATTATCGTTAACATTAGTTACTGTTATAGTTATTATCGTTAACATTATCGTTATAGTTACTGTTATAGTTATTATCGTTAACATTATCGTTATAGTTACTGTTATAGTTATTATCGTTAACATTATCGTTATAGTTACTGTTATAGTTATTATCGTTCACATTATCGTTATAGTTACTGTTATAGTTATTATAGTTAACATTATCGTTATAGTTACTGTTATAGTTATTATAGTTAACATTATTGTTATAGTTACTGTTATAACTAGATGTACCGCATCGCGGTACAAAATATGACCGCCGCTCAGGCCTGCACTGGCTTTCCACAAAAATAAATGACGTGGAGTAATTTGGCTGTATTGCGTGTTTATGTATATACCTAAAAAAAGTAATAGTATGTGCATGTCTGTCTGTGTGTGTGTGTATGTGTGTGTGTTTGTGTATGTGTGTGTGTCTGTGCGTGTATGTATGTATGTGTGCGTACATGTGTGCGCGTGTGTGTTTGTGTGTGTGTGTATGGGTGTGTGTCTGTGCGTGTGGATGTCAGTGTGTGTGCATGCTTGCGTTTGTTTGTATTCCTGCATGTGTGTGTGTGACAGTATCATCCTAAACCAGCAACCCTTCGCTCAACAGCACCATCTACAGGCCGATGAGTGTACAGTCACTAAATGTGCACATAAATGAATTTATTTTATACCCCCCCATGGATGAAATTCTACAAAACTTAGCAGAGGATACCCCCAGAGGATGTCAAGTTAATCATACACATGAAATATGGTGCAGCCCCCGGGGACCAAACGAAATTTTTCCGTAAAAGTCTAGTAGACCAACATACCATAAAAATTTCTTCATCCTCGGTGCCACGGTTCAGGTAGTTATTTAGGAAAAACTGCATTTTTTGGGGTTTGGGGGGGCCCAGCGCGGGGGGGGGGAGTGGCCCCCGGGGACCAAACGAAATTTTTCCTTAGAAGTCTAGTGGGGCTACATGCCCACCAAATTTCATGTTCCCCGGTGCTTCGGTGTCCCTGGTATCGTTGACGAAAAATTCAGTAAGGTGACAAAAAAAAAAAAAAAAAAAAACCTTTGACAATCCCTATATGACCGTTAAATAATTATCATTAAAGTTATTATTATTGTTAACATTACCGTTATAGTAATCATGATATCATAGATATCGTTATAGTTATATTGTTAGTTATCGTTATATTTATTATAGTTATCATTATAGATATTGTTATAGTTATTGTTATAGTTCTATATACAGTTATAGAACTGTGTGTGTTCCACCTGTCCCTGACCTTTGACCTTTGACCTGTGCTGTAGGGTGAGGATGACGAATGGCAGTACGTCAGCAGTAAGAGTAGCTCAGTGGATCTGCACGATCTGGCTCGCGGCTCACAGTATCAGGTGCAGGTCCGAGCGCGAACTGTGGCGGGATACGGTCACTTCAGCACCACTGCTACTATCAGCACGCTTCCTGACGGTACACACACTCACACACACACACACACACACACACACACTCACACTCACAGACACACACATATACTCACTCACACTCACACACGTACAATCTCACACACTGTCACACACACACATACATACATACACACACACACACACACACACACACACACACACACCTCACATCCTCATCTAACAGTGTGTGTCTCTCAGAGGAAGAGTCTCCGTCGCGGCTGATGCTCACTGGTGTGCTGGTTGCTATAGGACTGCTCATTCTCATCGCCGTGGTGATTGTTGCCGTGTTCTGCTTCAGGTGAGATATGTGATTGGTGTTTGGATGGGGGGGGGGGGTTGATGACTATACATTCATATATCCAACTCTACCTGTTTACAAATACTCACATAACACACAGTGTGTGAGTGAGGTGAGTGAGGTGAGTGTGTGAGTGAGTGTGTGAGTGAGTGTGAGTGAGTGAGTGTGTGAGTGAGTGTGTGAGTGAGTGTGTGAGTGAGTGTGTGAGTGAGTGTGTGAGTGAGTGTGTGAGTGAGTGTGTGAGTGAGGTGAGTGTGTGAGTGTGTGTGTGAGTGAGTGTGTGAGTGAAGTGAGTGTGTGAGTGTGAGTGAGAAAGTGTGTGTGTGTGTGTGTGTGTGTGTGTGTGTGTGTGTGTGTGTGTGTGTGTGTGTGTGTGTGTGAGTGTGAGTGAGTGAGTGGGGGATAGAGTGTGTGTGTGTGTGTGAGTGAGTGTGTGTGTGTGAGTGAGTGAGTGAGTGAGTGAGTGGGGGATAGAGTGTGTGTGTGTGTGTGTGTGTGTGAGAGAGAGAGAGAGAGAGAGAACAGGATGTGTCCACCCAGTGCTGTCTCCATACAGACTCTTACTGGAACAATGAATCTAACCCCAGGAGCACACACACTCACTCACTCACACACACACACACACACACACACACTCACACAGAAGCATGTCACACACACTCATATACAGACGAACAGCTGCAGGGTCTCTCACACAACAGACAGAAACTCACAGGAGTCATGCGAGAGGAATTCAGTCACACACACCTCCCTGTAATCTTATCACATATAAACACAGAATAAGATCACGCTGGTTTAACAGTGTGTGTGTGTGTGTGTGTGTGTTTCTCAGGCGCTCCAACAGGACCAGGGACCCAGACCCGGATAAGAGTGGCCAGTTCCTGATGGGTCCGGGTGAGTTTCTCCCACAGTCAGGACTGTGTGTGTGTGTGTGTGTGTGTGTGTGTGTGTGTGTGTGTGTGTGTGTGTGTGTGTGTGTGTGTGATGAAGATTGTGATGTTACACAAACAGGTCCAGACCAGCGAGTCATGTGATGTAGACTTTAGTTGTTCACTGTTGCCGGGCAACAACTGTTGATGCCAGTAAACTAACTAAATACAATGTGCTCCATGTTGTAACATTTAAATTAACTGTTTTATTATTATTTTTACTAAACTCCAAAATGTGAATTAATATAATACTATACTTACCTGATGACACAACGTTACACAACAGAAATCACTTTAAGTGTTCGATCAAGTAGGAAAAACTCTTTTACTACCGACTTTCATAAATATAACTTTGGTGCTCTAAGATCTGAACATTCAGGAAATATAACACAGTTACACTGTCACAGCTATAATATTAATATCAGAGACATTTGAACAAACGTAAAACATGCCAAAGTTCAAGCCAATATCAGCCAGTTCAGTCTATGTAGGTTTTCAGTATCATGAAAATCCATAACTTTATCTAAAATTAAAATTAAAACGGAAAATATAAAAATAAAATGTAATTTATAATATTTTATATAATTGTATGCCAATAATGCTAAGATAACACTGGTCTATTGCCAGAAAAAAGGTCAGATCAGTTCATTCACTCATATTTAATTTATTATTATTATTATTTATTATTTATCATTAACCAGCTGCAGGACATTTTTGAGTTTTTTCAACTTACGTGTTTGAGTTATCTCAACTTTTCTCAACTTTTTTCATGTTAAATAGTTGAATAAACTTTAAAAACTGAATTTGTCATACAAAACGTAAGTTGGATTTTTTTCAGTGTAGTTAGTTTTAGTAATTTTATTGTGTATTTGTTTCAGTTTTGTTTTTTGTTTTATATCTTTATAGTTTTTATTGTTTTTTTATTTTGGAATTACTTTTAATTTTTATATTTTCTCTTTTCAGTGCAATTTTAGTGTGTGTTAACGTGTGTGTCATTAGTGTCATTGAGACTATTATAGTTTTATCAATTAGTTTTTATTTTTACACTTTCTATATAGTTTGTATTCATTTTCATTTCAGTTTTAGTTATTGTAATAAATCAAGTTAAATAAAAATGTTAAACTGAATGAAAATGAGAAATGAGCTGAAATAAGATTAAATTTTTTATTTTCTGTTTTCATTGTATTTTTACTTAAAGTTTTCGTAATTCTGTGTATTTCAAGTTTTTAATACTTCACCTTATTTCAGTTAACATTTATTTTAATCCAAGAAACGGAAATTTATTTTTATGGTTTTAGATTAATAACCCTGGTGGGTGTGTGTGTGTGTGTGTGTGTGTGTGTGTGTGTGTGTTTGTGTGTGTGTGTGTGTGTTTCTCACAGGGATTAAAGTCTACATCGATCCATTTACATACGAGGATCCTAACGAGGCTGTAAGGGAGTTTGCCAAAGAGATTGACGTGTCGTTTGTCAAAATCGAGGAAGTGATCGGCGCTGGTGAGAACCGTGTGTGTGTGTGTGTGTGTGTGTGATTGTTGTGCGCAGGTGTGGCTCGAGTCTCATGTTTCCAGCATGAACAGCAGTAATATAGAACACACACCTGATGAAAGCACATCTCGAGTTTCTCCATTGTGCGCGTGTGAATGTGATACTCTTCATATGCGCAGGTGAGTTCGGTGAGGTGTGCCGGGGCCGGCTCAGGGTCCCGGGGAGGAAGGAGAGCTGCGTGGCCATCAAGACCCTGAAGGGAGGATACACTGACAAGCAGAGGCGGGACTTCCTGTCCGAGGCGTCCATCATGGGCCAGTTCCAGCACCCCAACATCATCCACCTGGAGGGAGTGATCACTGCATCCTGCCCTGTCATGATCCTCACTGAGTACATGGAGAACGGGGCGCTAGACTCCTTCCTGCGGGTCAGTGTGTGTCTGTCTGTCTGTCTGTCTCACTCTGGTGTCTCTCTCTCCTGTCTCACTCTCTGTCTCTCTCTCCTGTCTCACTCTCCTGTCTCACTCTCCTGTCTCTCTCTCTCCTGTCTCACTCTGGTGTCTCTCTCTCTCTCCTGTCTCACTCTTGTCTCTCTCTCCTGTCTCTCTCTCCTGCCTCACTCTCCTGTCTCACTCTGGTGTCTCTCTCTCCTGCCTCATTCTCTGTCTCTCTCTCCTGCCTCACTCTCCTGCCTCACTCTCCTGTCTCACTCTCTGTCTCTCTCTCTCTCCTGTCTCACTCTCTGTCTCTCCTGTCTCACTCTCCTGTCTCTCTCTCCTGTATGTCTCACTCTTGTCTCTCTCTCCTGTCTCACTCTCCTGTCTCACTCTTGTCTCTCTCTCCTGTCTCACTCTCCTGTCTCACTCTTGTCTCTCTCTCCTGTCTCACTCTGGTGTCTCTCTCTTCTGCCTCACTCTCTGTCTCTCTCTCCCGTCTCTCTCTCCTGCCTCACTCTCTGTCTCACTCTCCTGTCTCTCTCTCATGCCTCTCTCTCCCGTCTCTCTCTCCTGTCTCTCTCTCCCGTCTCTCTCCTGCCTCACTCTCTGTCTCTCTCTCTCCGTCTCACTCTAGTGTCTCACTCTGATGTCTCTCTCTCCTGTCTCACTCTCCCGTCTCTCTCTCCTCAGCTGAATGACGGTCAGTTCACCGGGATCCAGCTGGTCGGGATCACTCTAGTGTCTCACTCTCCTTTCTTTCTCTCCTGTCTCTCTCTCCCGTCTCACTCTCCTGTCTCTCTCTCCTCAGCTGAATGATGGTCAGCTCACCGGGATCCAGCTGGTCGGGATCACTCTGGTGTCTCACTCTCCTGTCTCACTCTCCTGTCTCTCTCTCCTGTCTCTCTCTCCCGTCTCACTCTCCTGTCTCTCTCTCCTGTCTCACTCTCTGTCTCTCTCTCCTCAGCTGAATGACGGTCAGTTCACCGGGATCCAGCTGGTCGGGATCACTCTAGTGTCTCACTCTGGTGTCTCACTCTCCTGTCTTTCTCTCCTGTCTCTCTCTCCGGTCTCACTCTCCTGTCTCTCTCTCCTCAGCTGAATGATGGTCAGCTCACCGGGATCCAGCTGTTCGGGATCACTCTTCTGTCTCACTCTCCTGTCTCACTCTCCTGTCTCTCTCTCCTGTCTCACTCTCTGTCTCTCTCTCCTGTCTCTCTCTCCTGTCTCTCTCTCCCGTCTCACTCTCTCGTCTCTCTCTCCTCAGCTGAATGATGGTCAGTTCACCGGGATCCAGCTGGTCGGGATCACTCTGGTGTCTCTCTCTCTCTGTCTCACTCTCCTGTCTCTCTCTCCTGTCTCACTCTCCTGTCTCACTCTCCTGTCTCACTCTCCCGTCTCACTCTCCCGTCTCTCTCTCCTCAGCTGAATGATGGTCAGTTCACCGGGATCCAGCTGGTCGGGATGCTGCGTGGGATCGCGTCAGGGATGAAGTATCTCTCTGAGATGAGCTTCGTGCACCGGGATCTGGCGGCCCGGAACATCCTGGTGAACAGTAACCTGGTGTGTAAGGTGTCCGACTTCGGCCTGTCCCGGTTCCTGACGGAGAACTCCTCGGACCCCACCTACACCAGCTCTCTGGTGAGCACACACACACACTCTTCAGAACACACTGATCACGGCTGAAGACAGAGGGGGTTTCTGATCTACATTTTTTATATGTTTATTTTTTGGGTGATCATCCTGATTGACTGGTTTTGTGGCAGTAATTTCCAGATTTATTGCTGAAAATTTGTGATGTTTATTTTATAATTAGGATATTACTTTTGTGTTTCGAATAGAATTTTTGCAGAAAATTCACCTCTTCTTTTTTTATTAAGATACCAAATGTTTTGTGGTTTTTGCCATCAGAATGGGCATTGGGCACAGTTGTGTGTGTATTCGATCATTCATGCATGTGACACTCAGCTTTCTGAGCTCTTCAGGTGTGTGTCAGAACTTCTTTGACACGCAAGTTATTTTCGTGGCTTATTGCTAGGGTTGGGTATCGATTGAATTTTACTTAGATATCATTCACATTTAGTCTCATTTCAAAACATGTAATTGTATCTGAACATCATGAACATAAATCATCAGGCTAAAGAACACTTACACAAGCAGCGTTTGCCTGAGGTTTATAAACACTATAGAAGAACAACTAGCAGAACTAATATACACTTCAAGCATTATTAAAGACAATAAACACTCAGTAATTAAACAAGAACAAATAAAAAATTAGTGATCCCAACAAATAGACACAACTGAACAGATATGATTGAAATAAACAGTGTTTTAAGATTTTCAGGTGTTCAGGTACAGAAACTAAAATACCTTTATCAATAAAACATACATTACAAATATAGTTACAGAAGTTATTCAGTGAAGAACGAGTGAATGTTCTCTTTGTCTTCTGTTAAGAGCTGCACTGATCCAATATACTGATACACATGAACACAGAAAACAGATTCTCTCACTTGAATGGTTTAAAGTCATATTGAAATGCTCACAAAGGAATCGATCAGAGGAATTGAAATGTTTATTTTATAACAAGTATCCGATTCCTGACCTCAATATTCGATTCCCAACCCGACTTATTGCACTAATAAAGCTTTTTAACATCA
This sequence comes from Leuciscus idus, assembly GCA_021554675.1. Lineage (NCBI taxonomy): Eukaryota > Metazoa > Chordata > Actinopteri > Cypriniformes > Leuciscidae > Leuciscus > Leuciscus idus. The sequence continues at coordinate 34,955,230 of CM038640.1, read as the reverse complement.
AACACGTTATTTTCTCATTCACGAATGTTTCTTTATCACACCAACGTGTCAATGTTCAGTAGTTCTGTGGGGTATTTTGCGGCTGAATGGCGGGATCTCAGAAAAACAGCCGTTTGTTTGTTGATGATGAGGATCTGTGATGATGTGTTCTTCAGGGCGGGAAGATCCCCATCCGCTGGACGGCTCCTGAAGCCATCGCCTTCCGCAAGTTCACGTCCGCGTCAGACGTGTGGAGCTACGGCATCCTCATGTGGGAGGTGATGTCGTTCGGAGAGAGACCCTACTGGGACATGAGCAACCAGGACGTGAGTCCAGCACACACACACACACTCACACACTCACGTAGAGCTCATTTTGCTCTTTGATGTTTATGATGTCGCTTCACACACATTTTTAAAGATAATGATTTTGTAATATATAGTAAATCAACGGATTTCACAAGTTTTTTTTCTGCTATTTTATTTCCGTTCAAGCTCACTGATTTAGTCGTGGTAATTTCCAGAATTTTGTGGAAAAATTTGCGATGTTTATAATTAGGAAACTACTTGAAAATGACTGATTTTGAGATGGTAATATCCAAACTTTTGCAAAAAAAGCAGTTTTCAGTGAATATTGAATGAAACGTGTTTTGAACTGGTTTGCAGTTGATTGTGGCACAGCCTGTTTAATTAAAATAATATTATCACTTTTTGGACCTTAGCCATGTTTCTAACATGCAGTGAAACGAGACACTCCACAAACCTGGCCAGTTCAGATGTGTCATGTGTTCTAGCTCTAGCACACCTGCTGCTGCTAATGAAGCCCTTGATTAATGACACAACACTGTTTCCAGTTATTTCAATTACTTTTGTTTGATTTATTCACTGCAAACAGCTGAAAGTCTGAAAATGTCGTCAATAAACCTGATTTGTAATGGCAGTTGAATAATTTCGATTGCAACTGTATAACAATATATATCTGTGTCTATATATATATATATATATATATATATATATATTGAGATTTGTATTTGTTTTGTATAGACATTATTTTTAAAAACTTTGTTTGGAGAGCGGTTAATGCTGAAGGTGTGTGATGTTGTGCAGGTGATCAACGCCATCGAGCAGGACTACCGGCTCCCTGCTCCTCCAGAATGCCCTGCTTCTCTGCACCAGCTGATGCTGGACTGCTGGCAGAAGGAGAGATCGTCTCGCCCGCGCTTCTGTGCCATCGTCTCTGCACTCGACCGTCTGATCCGACACCCAGCCTCACTCAAGATCACCGCACGCATCCCCGACGGGTGAGTGTGTGTGAGTGTGTGTGAGTGTGTGTGAGTGTGTGTGAGTGTGTGTGAGTGTGTGTGAGTGTGTGTGAGTGTGTGTGTGAGTGTGTGTGAGTGTGTGTGTGCTTCTGTGCCATCATCTCTGCACTCGACCGACTGATCCGACACCCAGCCTCACTTAAGATCACCGCACGCATCCCCGACGTGTGTGTGAGTGTGTGTGTGTGTGAGTGTGTGTGTGTGTGAGTGTGTGTGTGTGTGAGTGTGTGTGTGTGTGAGTGTGTGTGTGTGAGTGTGTGTGTGTGTGAGTGTGAGTGTGAGTGTGAGTGTGAGTGTGAGTGTGTGTGTGTGTGTGTGCTTCTGTGCCATCATCTCTGCACTCGACCGACTGATCCGACACCCAGCCTCACTCAAGATCACTGCACGCATCCCCGACGGGTGTGTGTGAGTGTGTGTGTGAGTGTGTGTGTGAGTGTGAGTGTGTGTGTGAGTGTGTGTGTGTGTGTGTGTGTGTGTGTGTGTGAGTGTGTGTGTGTGAGTGTGTGTGTGTGTGTGAGTGTGTGTGTGAGTGTGTGTGTGAGTGTGTGTGAGTGTGTGTGTGAGTGTGTGTGAGTGTGTGTGAGTGTGTGTGAGTGTGTGTGTGCTTCTGTGCCATCATCTCTGCACTCGACCGACTGATCCGACACCCAGCCTCACTAAAGATCACCGCACGCATCCCCGACGGGTGAGTGTGTGTGTGAGTGTGTGTGAGTGTGTGTGAGTGTGTGTGAGTGTGTGTGAGTGTGTGTGAGTGTGTGTGAGTGTGTGTGTGCTTCTGTGCCATCATCTCTGCACTCGACCGACTGATCCGACACCCAGCCTCACTAAAGATCACCGCACGCATCCCCGACGTGTGAGTGTGAGTGTGTGTGTGTGTGTGTCTGTGTGTCTCTTTTTTCTCTCTGCCTCGCTGCCTGCTGTGAGTGTGTTTGCTTCGGTGCTGTAAGCTCCGTCTTAGCCTCGTATTTCCTTGTTTTGAACCATCATTTACTACAATTTCTAGTTGTTTATATTACTACTAAATACAGCTTACCCAACCCTGACATCGCTGGCTTCCGTTACTACTAGCACAACACGCTTGTAATTCGCTAGCCTGTTAACGCGCCACCCGTGCGCTCAGCTATTTTTATTTATTTATTTTCTCTCGCACCTTTGAGTTCATAAAAGCTCAGGTGAGTAAGAAACACTCAACAAACACGGTGAGTAATGTCTTGTCCTGTTATTATCATGCGTCGCGTCTGAATGCGTTGTTGTTTTTGGAGCTCTATCGATTTGATTTATAATTCTTGATTTTTCTCTTTAAACTCGCTTACAACGAACATTTTCTACTTTTCCTCACTGAGAAGCACTACTGCTCAAACCTCATAGTTACAACGCGGACTGTTGAGCAGACGCGTCTCAAGCCTATTAGTGATCCAACGCTGCATACTCTTAAAGGTTACGTCCGTGGATCACGGCTGAACACGTCTTCTCCACACTCACTTACAAACAAACTTATAATATAAATTAGTATTAATATTGATAGCATCACTGGTAGCTTCGTTGCTAACTCACTGTCCATCTGTTAAAATGGCAAATATATCAGATGTAAGTAGTCTACCGTTTGGTGCAGGTGAGGACACATTTGAGCTGGAAGAGCTGGAAGCTGTTGAGAAACAGATCCACAACCTTTTATTGAGACAGGCCGAGCTGAGAGACCGGTGTTTGGCTCTTGAAACATCACGCGCCGATGCACACAAATCAGTGTTTAACGTTACTAACCCGCTGACTCCGACCGCGTCTACTCCGTGCGTTCCTCAGCATCGGTCGCAATCAGCCATGGTCTCGTTCACTCCGGCTCCAACACGCCACCACGAAGCCTGGGTGGTTCCGCAGCGGAAGACGCGAGTCAGGTTTAGACCAAGACTTTCTCCGACCCTCCCGGTTTTCGAGTTATCCACACAAAACCGCTTCTCCCCTCTACGCGAAACAGAACGCGATGCTGTGATCATCGGCGATTCCATCGTTCGGCATGTACACGCTACGTTAGGTAAAAGTAAGGTGCAAAGTCACTGCTTCCCTGGTGCTCGTGTTTCTGAAATCGCTGCTCGCGTTCCCGAGATCCTGAACGGTGACGAGCGCGTCGGAACTGTGGTCCTGCACGCGGGAGTGAACGACATCAGGCTGCACCAGACGGAGATTCTGAAGAAAGACTTCAGGAATCTAATCGATACGGTACGCAGCACATCGCCTGAAACAACGATCATTGTGTCAGGACCGCTTCCCACGTACCGACTAGGGCATGAAAAGTTCAGCAGATTATTTGCGCTAAATGAATGGTTAATGTCATGGTGCAATGAGCAGAAACTGCTCTTTGTAAATAATTGGAATCTGTTTTGGGAGCGTCCTAGGCTTTTCCGTGCTGATGGCTTACACCCAAGCAGATTCGGAGCGGATCTTCTGTCAGATAACATCTCCAAAATGTTAAATACCCTTTGACTAGTAACCAAAAGTCCAAATCATAGTCTCTGCTGCACCAATTCAACTGATATAAATACTAGTGTAGAACATTGCATAGAAACCGTGTCTATTCCTCGTTTAGTGAGATCAAATAATAAATCTAATGCAGGATCTAGGAAAAATCGAATTGTTATTTAAACAGAAAATGTTGCTATTAGTAAACAAAAACTATTTCTAAAGCTAGGTCTTCTAAACATTAGATCACTCACACCTAAGGCAGTTATTGTAAATGAAATAGTCACAGATAATAGCTTCGATGTACTTTGCCTTACTGAAACCTGGATTAAACCAAATGATTATTTCGGTATTAATGAGTCTACTCCTCCTGGATACTGTTATAAGCATGAGCCCTGTCTGATTGGTCGTGGCGGAGGTGTTGCAACCATTTATAGAGATATTCTAAATGTTACTCAGAAAACGGGTTATAAGTTTATTTCATTTGAAGTACTTGTACTAAATGTTACGCTCTTAGATGTTAGAAAAACATCCCTATTATCTCTAGCCTTGGCTACCGTATATAGACCGCCAGGGCCTTACGCTGATTTCCTAAAAGAGTTTGCAGATTTTCTCTCAGACCTATTAGTCAATGTCGATAAAGCATTAATTGTTGGAGATTTTAATATACACGTAGATAATCCAAATGATGCGTTAGGAGCTGCGTTTACAGATTTATTAAACTCCTTTGGGGTCAAGCAAAACGTCACCGGACCAACACATCGTCTTAATCATACACTCGATTTAATTATATCACATGGAACCGATCCAACCGATATAGATATCATTCCACAAAGTGATGAAGTCACTGATCACTACATGGTAACTTGCATATTACGTACTGCTGTAATATGTCATGCGGCGTCGCGTTATCAACCAGGCAGAACAATCCTCCCATCCACCATAGATAATTTCTCAAATTGCTTATCTAATCTGTCTCAGCTGCTGCCTGAACCCAAACAAACAGATGAACTAGAAGAACTAACTAGCACTATGAGCACCATTCTCTCTAGAACATTGGATGTGGTTGCACCTATTAAATTAAAAAAGGTCAGAGAGAAAAATAAAGCACCATGGTATAACAATACTACGCATGTTTTAAAGAGAGAAACCCGTATTTTAGAGCGTAAATGGAAACAAACTAATTTAGAGGTCTTTAGAATCGCGTGGAAAGACAGTATGTCACGTTATAAAAAGGCCCTAAAAGCGGCCAGGGCTGAGCACCTCCGCAAACTAATAGAAAACAACCAAAACAATCCAAGGTTTTTATTTAACACCGTGGCTAGACTAACAAATAAACAGACGTCACCCGAACAAAATATCCCGTTACAGTTCAGTAGTAATGATTTCATTAACTTCTTCACTGAGAAAATAGAAAGCATCAGAACCACAATTGTAAACGTTCAATCTTCAATCGCGCCTTATAATTCAGCTTCAATTATCACCCCGCAAGAACAATTACAGTGCTTTACAACTATAGAACAAAAAGAGTTAAATAAACGTATCACTTCATCTAAAACAACAACATGTTTATTAGATCCTATACCAACTAAACTACTGAAAGAAGTGTTACCTGTAGTGGAAGAGCCTCTCCTCAATATTATTAACTCGTCTTTATCTTTAGGTCATGTTCCAAGAACATTTAAACTGGCAGTTATAAAACCTCTCATTAAGAAACCACAATTAGATCATAATAATCTAGCAAATTATAGACCCATTTCAAATCTTCCATTTATGTCTAAAATATTAGAAAAAGTGGTGTCCGCTCAACTGGGATCTTTCTTGCAACAAAATGATATCTATGAAAAGTTTCAGTCTGGATTCAGACCGCATCATAGCACTGAAACTGCGCTCGTTAAAATCACAAATGATTTACTTTTAGCTTCTGACCAAGGCTGTATCTCAATACTAGTTTTACTTGATCTTAGTGCTGCGTTCGATACTATAGATCATACATTACTCTTAGATCGACTACAAAATTATACTGGTGTTCAAGGACAAGCACTAAGCTGGTTCAAATCATACCTATCTGACCGCTACCATTTTGTCTATTTAAATGGAGAAAAATCGATCATAACTCCAGTAAACTATGGAGTGCCGCAGGGATCTGTGTTAGGCCCTCTGTTATTTTCAATATATATGATGCCACTTGGAAATATTATAAGGAAACATGGAATTAGTTTCCATTGTTATGCTGATGACACTCAAATATATATTTCATCACGGCCGGATGAAAACGCTACATTTTTCAAATTGACAGAGTGTGTTAAAGATATAAAAGATTGGATGACGCGTAATTTTCTTTTATTAAATCCAGACAAGACAGAGGTAATACTTACGGTTCAAAAAACCGCCCACAAAACCTCTCACAATACAACTTTAACATCATAGGATGTCCTGTTACTTTATCCTCTACAGTAAAAGACCTGGGTGTTATACTTGATTGCAACCTGTCTTTTGAAAATCATATTTCATATGTTACAAAAACAGCCTTTTTCCACCTTAGAAACATTGCTAAGCTACGTAATATGCTATCAGTTTCTGATGCAGAAAAGTTAGTTCATGCATTCATGACCTCGAGACTGGATTACTGTAATGCTTTACTAGCTGGTTGTCCTGCATCCTCAATAAACAAGCTACAGTTAGTCCAAAATGCCGCCGCTAGAGTTCTTACGAGATCAAGAAAATATGATCATATAACACCGATTTTATCATCACTGCATTGGTTACCTATAAAGCTCCGTATTAATTACAAGGTATTGCTTCTGACTTATAAAGCCCTAAACGGCTTAGCTCCAGTCTATTTAACGGATCTTCTATCGCCCTATAATCCATCGCGCTCTTTAAGATCACTAAATTCAAGGCTTTTGGTCATACCTAGGATATCCAGAACCACCAAAGGAGGGAGAGCATTTTCACATTTGGCTCCAAAACTCTGGAATAGTCTTCCTGATACTGTTCGTTGCTCAGACTCGCTCTCCCAGTTTAAAACTAGATTAAAGTCGCATCTCTTCAGCCAGGCATTCATATAATCCTACAGTTCAAACTACAATCCGGCCTCTAGCTCATAAATGCCAGAGGAGAACTGGCCCCCGACTGAGCCTGGGTTCTCCCAAGGTTTTCTTTTCTCCATTAGGTCACCTGATGGAGTTTTAGGACACCATTAGGTCACCTGGTGGAGTTTTAGGACACCATTAGGTTACTTGATGGAGTTTTTCGGTTCCTTGCCACTGTTGCCTTTGGCTTGCTCAGTTGGGGATATTTTGGGGATATTTAATTTAATTTTATCAATCAATAAATTCCTCTTGAAACAAACTTTGTTGTATTATTTTAATTTAATACTGTGAAGCTGCTTTGATACAATCTGTATTGTGAAAAGCGCTATACAAATAAACTTGACTTGACTTGACCTGTGTGTGTGTGTGTGTGTGTGTGTGTGTGTGTGTGTGTGTGTGTGTGTGTGTGTGTGTGCTTCTGTGCCATCATCTCTGCACTCGACCGACTGATCCGACACCCAGCGTCACTAAAGATCACCGCACGCATCCCCGACGTGTGAGTGTGTGTGTGTGAGTGTCTGTGTGTGTCTGTGTGTGTGTGTGTGTGTGTGTGTGTGTGTGCTTCTGTGCCATCATCTCTGCACTCGACCGACTGATCCAAACTGCTTGTCTGGCAATAAAACTGTATAATACAGAATTAGCTGACGACCGGCGGTCGGTTTAGCCAGTCTCTGCTTCCTGACCTGAGCCCCAGTTCATGATGAGCTCTAAGACTATGTGCCATATTACTAGAGAGAAGAGCAGCAGTGTGTGTGTGTGTGTGTGACAGGAAGTGTTTGGGTGGGAGGCTGAAATGGAAGTTAATCACCTTCACTGCTGCATCCTGCACTTTCCATTCCAAATCATCCGTACACGCACAGTTCCTTTACTTCAAGCACACACTCATGTGTAACCTGTCTCTTTCACACACACACACACACACACACACACACACACACATACACGCGCACACACACACGTGTACACACTCACTCATGTGTAACCTGTCTCTCTCTCTCTCTCTCTCTCTCTCTCTCTCACACACACACACACACACACTCATGTGTAACCTGTCTCTCTCTCTCAGGCTGTCTCACCCTCTGCTGGATCAGCGTGCTCCTCCTCTCTCTCTCTGCAGTTCAGTGGGCGAGTGGCTCCGGGCCATAAAGATGGAGAGATACGAGTCGGGGTTCCTGCAGGCCGGATTCACCTCCATCGAGCTCATCTCACACATCTGCACCGAGTGAGTCACACACACACACACACATTTCAGCTCAAAATACCAGATCATTTATTATAGTTTGTCAAATTTGCCCCATTTTGGGTGTGAGCAAAAACTCGCCGTTTTAGTGTGTGTCCCTTTAAATGCAATTGAGCTTTAGCTCCGCCTCCGTTCAGAAGAGGGCGGAGTCTTTACACGAGCTTCAGATTCTCCAGCAATAACAAAACAGGCCAATCTCACTCATCCAGAATCCCAGAATAACCAGTAGCGAGTGCAGCCTTACGGAGAGACTCAGGAAGAGTTTCTGAATGTTAGTGGAGACATTTCTGTAGTTGTTGTGGAGTTACATTGATCATCTCATCATCATGTTTAACTTCTCCACAAGTGTCCACAGTTCCTGAGGTGTTTATAAGACAGCGGTGACATGTTCTGGTCAATAGTGTTCAGTGCTCGTCTGTGCTCAACCACAGAACAGTTTCAGGCTTTGCTGGATCTTTATCATTGCGTTAGAACTGGTCTCTGTTGTCGCGTGTGAAACCAAATGTCGGCTGGTGTGTGTAAACCTGCAGATTAAGGGCCGGTTAATATTATAATAAGATCCTCTTCATTCGTCAGAAGGAGAGCGAAATCTGATCGGCTTATTTTTTTACATGCTTGCAGAGAAAGACTTCACTTTTCACGTTTTCTGTGTTGGTAGAAGCACCGATTATAGCACTGACACACGGGGGAAAGTCAGATTTTCATGATATGTCCCCTTTAATATTACAATTAAACTAAAAATATAAACATATAAACCTAATTTGAAATATGAACAGCATCAGTGATGTGTTGTTGTTTGCTCAGGGATCTTCTGCGGATCGGCGTGACTTTAGCGGGACACCAGAAGAAGATCCTGTCCAGCGTCCAAACGCTCCAAGTCCACAGCGGATCCCTGCGATACTGACACTTCCCAGAATCCCCTGCTTCTGCTCTTACGGACCAGTCCGTCCACGACCCGTCGACCAATCACTGTGGAGCGTCACAGAACCAGCCAATCTAGAGAGTCTCTGGGTCTTATTCTCTTAGTTTGATACGGACTGATGGATTCTTCCCGCTGGTCTCAGGACCGTCTCACTCTCGTGAAGAGAGTTACTTCTACAGGAAACACGGGACGTTGGAATATGACGTGTCACTGTCGCCGTGCATTATGGGAGTTTAATCGGATCTTCACATTGAAGGTTCATTATAATTATTATTTTTATTATAATGTGAGATTATTTTGTAATTATTTTGTACGTATCAAAACAGCACAAATAATGAACGAATGTTTGTTTAGCCAAAGTACTGTGGGAGCTGTCAATCAAACTGATTGTAAACCGTGTGACCAATCACATTAAAGACTCATGCTGGCCCCTCCCACCGAGAGCTATTCAAGTCTGTTTTGTTGGTTTTATTGCACGTCCAGCATCATTACAGGCTCCTGAAGACAAACACTGAAGTATTTTACTGTTACAATGAAACATCAGTAATGAACAGAGGTGGGCACAAATACATCAAAAACTATTTTGTTACAAACTACAAATACTGGCTCATGAAATGTAACAAAATAAAATACAAAATACTGATGTGAAAAATGTATTTAAATAAAATACAAGTAATTAGTATTTTGAAAATACAAAAATACTCCCACAATAATCTTAAGTCTTTTTTATTTTTTTATTACTGAAAGGTCAATAACACAAATAGTAGCAATAACACAAATATGAGAAATGTGCAAATTCAAAATGGCAAAATAGCAAAATAGAAAAGCATGGGCATTTCACTAAATCTCTACAGGGCCTGAAATAGCTCCCTCTGACGTAAATGGCATGTACAAGTGCTGGTCATAAAATTAGAATATCATCAAAAAGTTGATTTATTTCAAGAATTCAACTTAACAGGTGACACTAATCTGGGGGGATAGGCTAGTACTTCAGGGGAAAAAAAATAACAGACCGAGAATTTGTGTCACAAAATCAAAATTCCATTTTAATCATAATATATATGATTAATCATATTAATCATAATATGTGTGGGTTTGTTTTACACACGAGACTCTAACTGCCTAGCCTAGAAATCTAGACGCACCCTAGCGGCAGCAAAATGTATTTTGCAGCCAGGGTAGTCTAGCAACTCTCCGTTGACTTTCGGAGCTGTAAAAACCTAAATTGGGTCAGGCCAATCACGTCGTGTATAGAGTAGGCGGGGCGGGCTTAACATAATGACAACAGAGTTGTGACGGTTCCCTTCGACAGCGCCACTTCTTCTCCTGTGTTCAAAACTCATTCACTTCTTGGAGGGAACCCGGTCTACAGGGTGTCACGTGATTTTCGTGCATCTAACCTGGACATTGCTATTGCCAACATCAGACCGAAAATATGGCAAAATCATTTACTATGGTGATAAGCATATGGTGATTTTTCTTAAGTATTTAAGTATTTGAAATACTCTAAATACACTCCCTCAAAATATTTTGTTACAAACTACATTTTATTTTTTCCACACATGCAAAATACAAATTACAAAATACACTAAAGTAATTAAATACGTATTTAAAATACATTTAATTGAAATACTGCCCATGTCTGGTAATGAACAGACCAACAATCTTAAAAAGAGCTTGTATGATTTAAGACATCAGTGTTCAGTTTATCATGAACTAAAACTACAGAACATTTCATTACTTGAAATGAACATTAACTGAAATAAAAAAAGAAACTTCAGCTTCCAAGGCAACATTTTCACATAATTCTCATTAGGTTTATATTTGATCCAATAAACTAAAACTTAATAAATACTGTATGGAAATATAATAAAAACGAATACAAATGACAATAAAACAACAGAAAAAAAAACAGAAAATGTGAACTAGAAAGCAAATTTAACTGCCTGGTGCTGCTCGCATATTGGTCACAAATGACTGAGTGTGTGTGTGTGTGTGTGTGTTAAGTGAGACATGTCAGTCTGTCTCTGTTCACGCTACTAAATTTTTCATCATTTGATAAGACAAACACAGTTTGTGTGTAATTCAGAATAATCAGATTGTGAAAGGTGTGTGTGTTTGTTTGTTTGTTTGTGTGTGTGTGTGTGTGTGTGTGTGTGTGTGTGTGTGTGTGTTAAGTGAGGCATGTCAGTCTGTCTCTGTTCACGCTACAAAATTTTTCATCATTTGATAAGACAAACACAGTTTGTGTGTAATTCAGGATAATCAGATTGTGAAAGGTGTGTGTGTGTGTGTTTGTACGGGTCTGATAAGTGGCGTGTGTGTCTTCTAGAGAACTGATAACCGTTAGAGAGACGTTTAGGACTTATGGACAGTTTTTAAAGTCGTGAAGTAGCGACAGATCTTTTCTTCTGTATTGTGTTGAATATCCAAGTGAAACGGATTATTGTAAAAGAAAAAAATGTAGGGCGGGACTTCTGTGCATCGATTATGGATTAGCATTCGTCTAGAAAATAAATGGTGAATTTTCATTTCATGCCGATTTAAAACCTTCTATGTGTTGCGGGTCAATTTGAGCCACTTTCGATTTTTTAAATGCTTGAAAATTTTGTTAAATTATTTATGTCTCCTTGAAATTTTGACTGTTTCTCATTTAGGGTCATGAATGTGCATGTAAATGTTTGACACGCATGTGTTTTGGAAATGTGGTACAAAGTTTGGTTAAAATGATTGTGTTTGGGGTCAAATTAAGCCCCATTGGTTTCCATGCAATTCACCAAAATGAACACTTTGTAAAACAGCCAGTCAGAAAACCTTCATAAGTAGCTTGTCAAAACTAAAATAGGAAGTGCACAAGAATTTAAGACTTGTTTCTGAATGACAGATCTAGTGATGATATGTAGATGGAGAAGAGAAGTGGTCCCAGCACTGAGCCCTGAGGCACTCCAGTAGCTAGATGATTACAGTGATGGGATAAACCATGTTTCTGAATGACAGATCTAGTGATGACATGTAGATGTAGAAGAGAAGCGGTCCCAGCACTGAGCCCTGAGGCACTCCAGTAGCTAGATGATAACAGTGATGGGATAAACCATGTTTCTGAATGACAGATCTAGTGATGTCATGTAAGTGGAGAAGAGAAGTGGTCCCAGCACTGAGCCCTGAGGCACTCCAGTAGCTAGATGATTACAGTGATGGGAAAAACCATGTTTCTGAATGACAGATCTAGTGATATCATGTAGATGGAGAAGAGAAGCAGTCCCAGCACTGAGCCCTGAGGCACTCCAGTAGCTAGATGATAACAGTGATGGGATAAAACATGTTTCTGAATGACAGATCTAGTGATGTCATGTAGATGGAGAAGAGAAGCAGTCCCAGCACTGAGCCCTGAGGCACTCCAGTAGCTAGATGATAACAGTGATGGGATAAAACATGTTTCTGAATGACAGATCTAGTGATGACATGTAGATGGAGAAGAGAAGCGGTCCCAGCACTGAGCCCTGAAGCACTCCAGTAGCTAGATGATAACAGTGATGGGAAAAAACATGTTTCTGAATGACAGATCCTAGTGATGTCATGTAGATGGAGAAGAGAAGCGGTCCCAGCACTGAGCTCTGAGGCACTCCAGTAGCTAGATGATAACAGTGATGGGAAAAAACATGTTTCTGAATGACAGATCTAGTGATATCATGTAGATGGAGAAGAGAAGCAGTCCCAGCACTGAGCCCTGAGGCACTCCAGTAGCTAGATGATAACAGTGATGGGATAAAACATGTTTCTGAATGACAGATCTAGTGATGTCATGTAGATGGAGAAGAGAAGCGGTCCCAGCACTGAGTCCTGAAGCACTCCAGTAGCTAGATGATAACAGTGATGGGAAAAAACATGTTTCTGAATGACAGATCCTAGTGATGTCATGTAGATGGAGAAGAGAAGCGGTCCCAGCACTGAGCTCTGAGGCACTCCAGTAGCTAGATGATAACAGTGATGGGAAAAAACATGTTTCTGAATGACAGATCTAGTGATATCATGTAGATGGAGAAGAGAAGCGGTCCCAGCACTGAGCTCTGAGGCACTCCAGTAGCTAGATGATAACAGTGATGGGAAAAAACATGTTTCTGAATGACAGATCTAGTGATATCATGTAGATGGAGAAGAGAAGCAGTCCCAGCACTGAGCCCTGAGGCACTCCAGTAGCTAGATGATAACAGTGATGGGATAAAACATGTTTCTGAATGACAGATCTAGTGATGTCATGTAGATGGAGAAGAGAAGCGGTCCCAGCACTGAGTCCTGAGGCACTCCAGTAGCTAGATGATAACAGTGATGGGAAAAAACATGTTTCTGAATGACAGATCCTAGTGATGTCATGTAGATGGAGAAGAGAAGCGGTCCCAGCACTGAGCCCTGAGGCACTCCAGTAGCTAGATGATAACAGTGATGGGAAAAAACATGTTTCTGAATGACAGATCCTAGTGATTTCATGTAGATGGAGAAGAGAAGTGGTCCCAGCACTGAGCCCTGAGGCACTCCAGTAGCTAGATGATAACAGTGATGGGAAAAAACATGTTTCTGAATGACAGATCTAGTGATGACATGTAGATGGAGAAGAGAAGCGGTCCCAGCTCTGAGCCCTGAGGCACTCCAGTAGCTAGATGATAACAGTGATGGGAAAAACCATGTTTCTGAATGACAGATCTAGTGATGACATGTAGATGGAGAAGAGAAGCGGTCCCAGCTCTGAGCCCTGAGGCACTCCAGTAGCTAGATGATAACAGTGATGGGAAAAACCATGTTTCTGAATGACAGATCTAGTGATGACATGTAGATGGAGAAGAGAAGTGGTCCCAGCACTGAGCCCTGAGGCTCTCCAGTAGCTAGATGATAACAGTGATGGGAAAAACTATGTTTCTGAATGACAGATCTAGTGATGACATGTAGATGGAGAAGAGAAGCAGTCCCAGCTCTGAGCCCTGAGGCACTCCAGTAGCTAGATGATAACAGTGATGGGAAAAACCATGTTCCTGAATGACAGACACTAGTGATGACATGTAGATGGAGGAGAGAAGCAGTCCCAGCACTGAGCCCTGAGGCACTCCAGTAGCTAGATGTTGGGTCTTAGACACCTCACCTCTCCACGACACCTTGAAGGACCTACTGACAGATCCAGCAAAATATGCTGAATTAAACATTTTTATTTTACATAAAATACATATTTAATAAAATAAAATAAAATAAAATAAAGGCCTCTAAAATTGGTAGAAAATCAAAGCCATGTGTCTAAGCAAGTTCTGTTCCAAGTTTGACTAAAGAATGACTAAAGTTCATGGTAACACAATCTCCAATTTTAAAACAGGATGAATTTTGAGTGTTTAAGCTTTCGAATGATGGTAAAAAGGCAATAAAAAAGCAGGACACTGACAGTTAACAGGCTATATTTCTCACATATTATATTTTTTAATCTCTGACAAGCTACAGTAGACTTTTGCTTTCTTTCTTTTTTTAAAGATAAATCTAATGTTTTTCATTGGCAAATTGCATGGAAACCAAAGGGGGTCAATTTGACCCGCAACACAAATGGAGTGACCAGACTATCAACACAACGAAGGGTTTTAAAGGAGATTCCTATCATCAGCCATATAGAACTGAAACACTGGAGGTTGTGAGTGATTTATCAGAAAGATCTTACAGGAAGTGCTTGGTTTTCGGTGAATTACAAACAGACATCATGTTTCTATCAATGTTTGATTGACAGCCGTACAGAAGTAGATGGAGGCGGATCCAATGACGTCAGTGTGAACTGAAGACTGAAGTCAGTTCTCTTCGGTAACCAGTGACAGATGGGAAAATGAAGACTGAATGTGTGTGCAGCTTTCCTGTTCCTGCTGTTCCTGTGTTCCTGCTGCTTTCAATCCCTCGTCAAATAATTCTTAATTTCTAAATAAGGAATAAGAGGAATATAAATACACCAGAGTGAACATAAAACATCCCATCATGCTTCGAGATACAGTTACAGTCCGTCCGTCGTGTTTATGTTCTCAGATTATTTTTTAATATCAGTCGGATGTTCTGACACTTCGGGTTTATATTACAGAGTCAGAAAGAAACAAAGTCGAGGTTTGATTATTGTACAGGGTTTAAATTCATGATGGATTTTGATGTGTGTTTGTGTGTTTTGGAGACTCGCGTCTCGTTCTGTGATGATGGTAAAAATTCCGTTGATCTGAGCTCATCTGATCTGTGAATCAAACTCTCTTTTGTTATTTAAGGGCACGCATGTATATTGTGCATCCGCTGCAACACTGTGTGTGTGTGTGTGTGTGTGTGTGTGTGTGTGTGTGTGTGTGTGTGTGTGTGTGAATGTAAATGGATGAGCGTATGGAAAGATTGGAGAGACAGACAGGCAGAGACAGACACATGGAGGTTTGCAGTGGTAATTGAAAACTGCTGTTGAAACCACAAAGTCGTGTTTGACATGAAGAGAGACTGTTTGAACCGTGTGTGTGTGTGAGAGAGAGGGGGATTCCATTCTCCTCACTCCCCACTTGACCTCTGACCTCGACTGCCTGTGAAACCCTTCGGTTTCACACCCCACAGTGTGTGTGTGTGTATGTGTGTTTCTGGAGCGTGTCAGAATCAATCACACATAGTTCTCTTAAACAGATCTGACAGTCACGCAATGCAGCAAATACACACACACTCACACACACAAAAACATTTCTTCCTCTTCAGTAGGTCTGGAACACACACGCACACGCTGCCGTTGGTCAGTTAACCTCACATTCATTGGTTAACACAGCTGTCAGGGTCGGGGTTAGTTAACCCTAGAGGTCGTGACCTCTGATGTCACTGCAGCAGACAGTGTGGAAGAATCTCTGTCACTCATAACTCACAATAAACAGATGGTAAAATAAATTCTATCCGGTCTAGAATGCCACCAGCTGTAACTACATGTCAACTTATTCTAACCCTGCCAGTCTACTAATACTCTACTAACACTCTAATGAGAGTTAGTAGACATGTAGGTGCAAAGTTACTTATAGTCAACCGAATGTGTTAGACCATCAAAATAAAGTAAAACCCACATGTCAAGAACTGAGTACTAGCATAAGAAAGGCAGAAGTTTTCAATACAAATATTTAGTGTTTATTGAAATGATTCATTTTTGAATCAATGATGCCGTCAGTAACGCAAGTGTTGCGTGAGGATCGAAAGCTTTCCTGTGCTATTTAAACAAACACTTGTCCAGAAAACACGATAAAGACTGTGGAAATCTAAAGGTCAGTGCTAGATCACCATCTCTTATGAGATATTGTAAATAATCAGGGCTTGACATGAACACCCGCCAACCCGCCAAATCTCAGCAGTGGCGTGTAACGCAGTCACACCTACTAGCCTCTTTGGCGGGTTGAAATTTATATAATATACATTTCCAATTGTAGTCTTTTAAAAAGACATCTGTAATAATAAACTAAGTGCAATCTAGTGTTTGCTCGTGAAACATCCAGTGCTCTCCTGGTCTACTGGGGAAGTCCTGAAGTGGGGCGATCATTGTTTTCCCAACTGTGTTCCTGATTTCACCATGTCACCTCAAGTCAAGTCTATTTCACTGAATTCCACCTGCATTAAAGCCCGGTAGAACAGCAATCAGTTGACATCCCAGAGTGTTACGCCGCTTCAGGGACTTATTTGGCCCAAAACGAGCCTTCCTGCTACTACCACACAGACCATGGCAAGATCTATCCACTTTTCATACCTGAACAGAAGGCCATGGAGGAGTACATCCAGGAGGCCCCTGATCAAGGATACACCTGTCCCTCGACTTCCCCTGCATCCGTGACTGGCCCATACCCACCACCATTAAAGAACTCCAACACTTCCTTGGCTTCGCAAACTTCTACTATCGATTTATCCAGAACTGCTTCTCCATAACCCAACCATGCTCCAGTCTTCTGAAAGGCAGGTCCAAGTCTCTGTCAGCCATAGAATCCATGCAATCTCAAGAATGCTTTTTCCAGAGCACCGCTCCTCATCCATCCAGACCTAAGTAAGCCATTAATCGTGGGAGTGAATGCCTCCACCACAGGGGTAGAAGCGGTGCTCTCACAGCAGCAGGGCAAACCTTCCAAAACCCCATGCACCTTCTTTTCCGAGAAGCTCATCCCGGTGGAAAGAACCTATGACATCGGCAACCGTGAACTCCTCGCCTTCAAACTTACCCTGGGAGAGTGGAGGCACTGGATAGAGGTGGTTAACCATCCATTCACAGTGTTAACCGACCACACGAACTTGAAGTATCTGGGAGAGGCAAAAAGACTCAATCACCAACGAGCTGTTCTTCACTAGATTAAATTTCACCATCTCCAGCCGCCGTGGGTCACTGAACACCACAGCAGACGCCCTCTCTCGAATTCACTCTCCTGATGATGCTCCGGAGTCCCCAGAGCCTGTGAACTGCCTCCAGCCTTATCGTTAGTCCCATCCAATGGTTATTAACTGAACATATTGCCAATGATAGTGCCTCTGAAGCAGTTCCGCTGGGGTATCCAACTGACCATACATACGTATGTTCCCAGAACCCAACGCATCCACCTTTTCAGCTCCGTTCACTCTTCAGTGGGCACCCAGGGGCCAATCATACTCTTGCTAAAAGATTGCTTCTGGTGGACAGGCTTGGCACAGGATTTGAGATTTGTGCAAGGATGTCAGGAATGCTGCATCTCAACGACCCCTCATCACCTACCAGCTGGCAACCTCCTCCTACTGCCCGCTCCATGGTCACACCTAGGAGTGGACTTTGTAACCGACCTGCCTCCATTGGACCGTAACACCTGTATCCTTGTAATTGACCGTTACTGTTGCTAAGTCCGACAAGCCATGCCGCACAGTGAAAAATACATCGCGGAGCAAAGAGGACACTGACTGACAGGACAGAGCAGGTTACTTTTGATATGAAACAAAGTCTCAACTTTCAAATTTTGTTCGTTTTTCAAGTTCAAATCCACCAACGTTAATCTTCTAACTATCCTGACTGCTTTGTCGGACAAAAATGGCGGATTCGGTGGATGGCGGATTATGATTGGTCAGTGTGATGGCCCAAGCCACACAGGATAAATAACCGGCAAGGCAGGGTAACAGCCAGCAATGGTAATACCGCACACAAGCCATGTTTTAGGTACACAGGTAAAGTTATTTTTGCAGTTAGCCACACCCCAAACAATTTATGATTTGAATACACTGATCACATAGTTTATTTCAGGTATAATATAGATTTATTTGCTTCAACCATACACTGTTTAAATGGAGTGCACACATTTTTACATTGTAGGGTTATGTAAACATTTTCTGTTTTATTAATCATTGTTTCTTTGTTACCATGTTGGAGAGAGGTCTGTCCTGGGGGAAGAAAGGCGTGGCCAAGGGTGGAGGACTGTTATATCCTGTGACCTGCCAATCAAGCCATACCATGTGCTGCCATGTTGGAGGGGGATTTTGGGTTTAGATTGTTTTGCTTTGTAGTTGTTTGTATTTGTCGTCCATTTTGTTTTCCCTTTATGTGTAAATTGGTTTGGCCAAGCCACTATATATGTTTCCTTGTGTCTCATTCAGTTAGGTCAGTTTGTTCAGTTTATAGCCTGTTCTGTTGTATGCTGTTTTGAGTATAGTTATATTTTGTTGACCTCTTTTATAGGCTTAGTTGTTAACTTTTTGGTTTCTATTGTTTAGTATTTTTTGGGGTAAATAAAAAAAAACCATTTTTCAACAAGAAACGTCTGTTTTCCTCATTGCTGGACTGTTTGGTCCGTGACAGTCAGATCGCCTGTCCCTGCGAAGTGTGAATTGTGGAAAAATTCTCTAAATCGTGCCTTAAGTGTCTTCCTACAGCCAAGGGCAGTTGTTGCGTAATGGTTCAAGAGTCTGACTTGTAACCCAAAGGTTGTGGGTTTGAGTCTCAGTACCAGCAGGAAATGTAGGTGAACAGCGCTGTCTTCTCATTACCCACAACTGAAGTGCCCTTGAGCAAGACACCTAACCCTAATCGCTCTTCGGGCTCTGCAGCAAAAATGGCTGTCCACTGCTCCGGATGTGTGTTCAATATTTACTGCTGTGTGTGTGCACTTGGATGGGTGAAATGCAGAGCACAAATACCAAATACCGAGTATGGGACACCATACTTAGCGACACGTCACTTTCATCTTTTTCTCCTAAGGATATCGTTACAGATCAAGAACCACAATTCATCTCCCGGGTCTTGAGGGCATTTTTCAATCTCCTAGGTGTGAGCGTAACTCTCTCCTTCAGATACCAGCTGCAGACCAACGGGCAGACGCAGAGAAAGATACAGAAATTCAGGTGTTTCCTTCTGACCTTTGGTCACCAGGTCACCAGAACTCCTGGAACCAGCTCCTCACCTGGGCCGAGTACGCCCAAAACTCCCTCAAACATCCATCCACCGGTCTGACCCGTTTCAGTGCGTAACTCTGCGACCAGCCCCCCATTGTTCCTGTGGTCCAGGGAAACTTCGGATGCTCCAGCTGTAGACGTCTGGTTCTGGGAGAGCCAGCGAGTTTGGGAAACTACACACCATCATCTTCAGAGGGCAGTGCTCAGGCAGAAGAGTCACGCTGATGCCCGGTGGACCGAACCTACAACCTACAAACCTGGGCAGAAAGTGTGGCTCTCAACAAGTGCCTGTCCTGCAAGAAATTAAGTCCCAGATACACTGGGCCCTTCACCATCCTCCATCAACCAAACCTAGTCACATACAATCTACAACTCCCTGCACACTACAGAATTCACTCCACCTTCCATGTATCACTCCTAAAACCTCACCACCCCTCTGTTTCTTCTTGCTCCCCACAGCCTGGTCCCGTGGAGGAACCTCCACCTTCCGCTCTTCGTGGAGAATGGCAACATCTACACCGTCCTATGAGATATTGACTCCCGGCAGCGTGGCGTCTGGAATATCTAGTGGACTGGGAAGGCTACGGCCCAGAGGAACTCTCATGGGTATCTAGAGATGACATCTTAGACCTTACACTACTCACAAGTAGTCATCCCACTCGTCCTGCCCCTCGTGGAAGACTGGACTTCCCCAGACTCCACCCTCACTCCAGCACAGCGTTCCTCAGAGTACTAATCGCCTGCACCTGTTCCCTATCAGCACTGCATTCAAGCACACACTCCAGGGTGCGTTTATGCGAAAATGACTGAAAATGCTGTATTGTGCTGCCAGGCCAGTAGATGGCGATGAAACACTGTAGACTGAACACGTAACACGCATATGCACGACGTCATCGTCTTCAGAGATTCACGTTTTTGTTGTTTACATGGATACCGTTTTCAAAAACTTGCACTTGAAAC
>CM038640.1:34892731-34920231 GCA_021554675.1 Leuciscus idus | reverse complement strand
ACAGCGCAGCGACGCTGAAGGAGATTTCATTACAAAGATGGATGCCGCCGTGGAACATCACTCGTTCGAATCAGTTATCGCGTCTGTTTGAGCGCGTTTTCGTTTAAACCGAGCAAAGAACAACACTCGAAGCATACGTCATCTCCTTCATCGATCTGATCGCAAAGACCCGCCCCTCCTTAGTTACTGTCGCTATGCCCGACAAGCTACGCTGCTCTCACGCCACACCATGTTCTCACGCAGTGAAAAATACATCGCGGAGCAGAGAGGAGACTGACAACACCGCTGACAGACAGGACAGATCAGGTTACTTTTCTGTTACTTTTGATATTAAACATATTAAACATATTAAACAAAGTCTCACCTTTCAAATTTGGTCATTTTTTTAAAGAAATTTAAACGATACATACCGTTTTGTGGCTCTTTAATGTGTCTGACAGATCGCTGTAGAGCATCAGTTAAAGCTGCTCGTGAACCAATCATCACTTCCTTCCAGTTCATTTATAGCATCAAATAAACATGAATGAACATGGGAAGGATTGTTGTTTTAACCGCGGAAAGACGTCAGTAGACCTCCGTTATTCATGTTCAAATCCTCCCATGTTAATCTGCTATCTCTCCAAAGAGTATAGAAGTTACTTCTATACTCTTTGATCTCTCCTGACTGCTTTGTCGGACAAAATGGCGGATGGTGGATTATGATTGGTTAGATCGGCCTGTCAATCAAGCTCCCTGCGAAGGGAGCTACGTCGGTTGGTGACGCCCCTTTGGAAATGAATTGTCTACATAGCTTCCCCAGACCCTACACTCAGTTTCAACTGAGAAGGGTCTGGTTTTAACCAGGCTACAAAAAATGAGCTTTCAGTGAGATTTTATTTGGGCGCAGTACCAGACTTTTTCACTAGATGGACAGCCAGCTTCCTATTGACCATATAAGGGCCATATATAATTTTCATATATGTTTTGAGTGATCTGAACCATGTATTTCCATAATTTCATACAATTTATGAAGTATACATCCTATTCAGAAATAGAGTATGGGTGTTTTGGCAGTATTTGATTTGATTTCAACCTCTAATAAACATAAAAAGAGCACATTATGTGTTATAGCTCGCTACCGCATCACAAATCGAGAATCCATAATATTTTTCTTTATATTCAAAGCATTTTCAGACCTTTTTTTCTCATACATTTGAATTGGTGTTATCTTTTGAACTCTTTTGAACAAACTGAGGTTTCTACCAATCTTTCATGATTTTTCATGTTTATTTCTATTTCAAAATAAAGGCCTAAACACGCCTAATGAATATGAAATATTCTTGTTGCAAATTGATAAATTACTGCTCCTCTGTAATTTATAAAAAAAAAACAGCAACTAGAGATTGTAAGCTTTCAAATGATATATAGTTTGTCAATATTACTTTAGGTTTTTACTAAGATATTATTGTTCTAAATGTATATGGGCAACGGGACGGTGACACTATTTGGTACAGAAACCTTTGTTTGCAATGACAGAGATCATATGTTTCCTGTAGTTCTTGACCAGGTTTGCACACACTGCAGGGATTCTGGCCCACTCCTCCATACAGACCTTCTCCAGATCCTTCAGGTTTCGGGGCTGTCGCTGGGCAATACGGACTTTCAGCTCCCTCCAAAGATCTTCTATTGGGTTCAGGTCTGGAGACTGGCTAGGCCACCCCAGGACCTTGAGATGCTTCTTACGGAGCCACTCCTTAGTTGCCCTGGCTGTGTGTTTCGGGTGGTTGTCATGCTGGAAGACCCAGCCTCGACCCATCTTCAATGCTCTTACTGAGGGAAGGAGGTTGTTGGCCAAGATCTCGCGATACATGGCCCCATCCATCCTCCCCTCAATACGGTGCAGTCGTCCTGTCCCCTTTGCAGAAAAGTATCCCCAAAGAATGATGTTTCCACCTCCATGCTTCACGGTTGGGATGGTGTTCTTGAGGTTGTACTCATCCTTCTTCTTCCTCCAAACACGGCGAGTGGAGTTTAGACTAAAAAGCTCTATTTTTGTCTCATCAGACCACATGACCTTCTCCCATTCCTCCTCTGGGTCATCCAGATGGTCATTGGCAAACTTCAGACGGGCCTGGACATGCGCTGGCTTGAGCAGGGGGACCTTGCGTGCGCTGCAGGATTTTAATCCATGACGGCGTAGTGTGTTACTAATGGTTTTCTTTGAGACTGTGGTCCCAGCTCTCTTCAGGTCATTGACCAGGTCCTGTCATGTAGTTCTGGTCTGATCCCTCACCTTCCTCATGATCATTGATGCCCCACGAGGTGAGATCTTGCATGGTCTCCTAGACCGAGGGAGATTGACCGTCATCTTGAACTTCTTCCATTTTCTAATAATTGCATCAACAGTTGTTCTCCCCAAGCTGCTTGCCTATTGTCCTGAAGCCCATCCCAGCCTTGTGCAGGTCTACAATTTTATCCCTGATGTCCTTACACAGCTCTCTGGTCTTGGCCATTGTGGAGAGGTTGGAGTCTGTTTGATTGAGTGTGTGGACAAGTGTCTTTTATACAGGTAACGAGTTTAAAACTAGAGCCCGACCGATAAAGGATTTTTAAGGCCGATACCGATACAAATATTTGGTGATTTAAAAATCCGATATTCCGATATATCGGCCGATATATATATATATTTTTTTTAATCCAGAAACGCGTAACAAAACATGAACAGATTTCCCTAACATTAGTTATTTGTCATTATTTAAGAGTCCTCAGCCTTACTAAAAAAAATGATAATGCAGTTTAAAAATAAACTTGTCTGTTTTATTGTCACAACAGAACAGAATATTATTAAAGTTCTGATAAATATAATGTATAAAAATACAAACTTAAGATATGAAACTTAAAGTCCTTTGAACAAAAAAAGTCAACTATTATTATTAATATTGACAGTAATAAATAAATTATGTAATAATGTGTGTGTGTGTGTGTAAGAACTGATAAGATTGTAAATGTGTACCTTGAAATGCAATGTAAGTCGCTTTTGATAAAAGCGTCTGCCAAATGTCAATGTTATAAGCTACCTTATAATTACAGTGTCAACTTGCTTATCCCTTTACCTGCACTCTTTTAATTCTATCCATCTATTCCATCAAGCTACAACAAACCATTTTCAATCATCATTTGCTGCCTGCCTTCTAAAATCTACTACTTAGTGATGCACTAAATACATTATGTGACTCGTTAATGCTGCGGTTAAACGAAGTCAGCAACGCACACTTGGATTTCACACACGTGTAAAAGAAAAGCTCACTTTTATGCACAGGCTGTGTTTGATACTTTTTCTCTATGTCTAAATGTTCACTCCTCGCGTGCCTAACTTACATTTTACAATGCAGAGACTGGAACTACAGATATGCTAGTTATAAATACAGTAATCATTACTTTATTTAGGCAGAATAAGGTCGTTGTGATTTCCAAGCTCATTAGCCACATTTCCACTGTCGGGCCAGGGCCGGGCCAGGGCTTTAAACGGGCCGTGCCGGGCTAATAGCCTCGGGCTAATAGCACCGGGCCTGCGTTTCCACTGTCGGGCCAGAAGCTCCACAGCGCTTCACTAAAACACGCCCGTAACACGCCTCTCTGGAACAACGTCACACTAAACCATCATTTCACCAACAAATGGAAGTTTTATCAGAAAACTAATCAGAAATCACTGGAAACAGCGTTGAAAACAAACATGATAAAAGCGGCCGTTTGCTGGCATTTTTGTTGTTTACTTGAATATTTAAAACCCAAGCATCAATGTTTTACCACAGGTTTACAATAAAAAGTGATACATTGATCATAATGAATTAATTTGTCAAAATTGCTCATTAGTCACTCAGAAATAAATTACCGTTAGGTCTATTTCACAAAAGAAAGAGGAGGTAGAGGACACACTTACTTCTTCAGTCGCGTCTGTTACTGTTTATCTGGTAGTTACAGGACATCTTTACATCACATTTAGAAAGAATGATAATTTCTACAAATATATGCCACTAAAAATACGACCTGAGGAGCTTTAGCACTCTCTCGACTCCAATACAGATATTTTCAGTCAGAGAAACAGAGGAAGCTCCCGAAAAAATAAGTTGCTTTATTTTATGATAGTCCGGTATAAAGAGACGAGACGTAGGCTACTGACAGATAAAATAAAAACATGACTGTGATAGCCTTTATGATTGGTCTGATTTCTTCAAGCGTTCACTATGTTTTTACACTATGCGTATCTTCAAGCGTTTACTATGTTTACTATGGTAATGGTTAGCGCGCATAGTCTTTTGCATCACAAACACAAGGCATTCAAACATGAACGTGAGTTAAATTATTTTAAAAGTCTTTAATGCTGACAGAATCATCCGGCGCTGCCGTCTCCCGACTCAGGTGAACTCTGGACTCTGTTCGTAACCACTCCTCTAGCCCGAGCGATCTTCCTTGTATAGTGCCCTCTGGTGGACAAACTATGCAGCGCCAACACTCATAACATGGTTGAAGCGTGTTTCGTCCGCTTTTATTTTATTTTTTAAATATTCATTTATCGGCCATTATAAATGCCGATACCGATAGTTTGAAAAATGCCTAATATCGGCCCGCCGATATATCGGTCGGGCTCTAGTTCAAACAGGTGCAGTTAATACAGGTAATGAGTGGAGAACAGGAGGGCTTCTTAAAGAAAAACTAACAGGTCTGTGAGAGCCGGAATTCTTACTGGTTGGTAGGTGATCAAATACTTATGTCATGCAATAAAATGCAAATTAATTATTTAAAAATCATACAGTGTGATTTTCTGGATTTTTGTTTTAGATTCTGTCTCTCACAGTTGAAGTGTACCTATGATAAAAATGACAGACTTCTTCAAATACTTGTTCTCCCCACTGTACATTTCCTGGTACCCTTCAGTGTGAGCGTACAGAAGTCCTTCTTCACTCACACATGAGCTGATGCTGTGCCTCTCTCGACCTCAAACGCCTTCGTTCCTCAGGTTTTGCACTCTTCTCCTTAATATGTAATAACTTTTGGCAGTCTATAGAACTAATGTTTTTCCCGGTGTGACCGATTAGTACACAACAATAATTGGCCATTTTAAGCAGTAATAATCAGCCAGATGTGCGCGTTCAGTGGCCGACTTCTGGATCGAAGACGCGTAGATCTCATTAAACGACAAATTCAACCCAATGCACTATTGAAATTGATTTCTGGACATCGTAATGTTATTTTTTCCGAACAGTGTTAGTGTACAAATATTCACAGATGGTACCGATGGTTTAAAAGCTTACGTTTAAATAAGCTGTGAAGTGAGTTTGGGCTCTGAGAGTGGGCACCCGCCGCAGAAACATAAACCCTCACTCTTCCTCGAGGTGGAGCCACGGGTCTGGATCGTGGGCGACTCCATCATCCACAGACTGCACACACACATCTGTGACCAGCGCCTGGACCCGGACCTCGGTCTTCACTGCGAGATCAGCTGGCTCTCCGACAGCACTCTCTGGGAGCATCTTCTCCCAGCTCTGCGCTTCCTCAGGACCACAGCTCCCGAGCCTGACGTCATCATCGTCCACCTCGGCGGGGACAGCTTGTGTCGGGAGGGCCGCAACCGCCTGTGTTTCCTCCGGGAAATGAAGTGCGACCTGTCCGAGTGCTTCCGACTGTTTCCCAGAGCCAGGTTGATATTCTCTGATATCCTGCCGCGGCTGCGCTGGGAAGGTCAGAGGGGCAGGACGGGCTACAGCGTGGAGCGCACCCGGCGCTGGATCAACGGGGCGATGTCCGGCTTCTTGGCTGATAGACAGATGAGATGCTTTCGCCACACAAACATCGGCTTGCTCCATCTGTGCAGAGACGGGGTCCACCTGAGCCCTGAGGGGAACCAGCGCTTGCTGAGCAACCTCCGGGAAGCCCTGCAGGAGGAGCTCCGGAGATGAAGATGATGAAGAAGCCATCGATCGTCCTGTTGAGGGCAGCAACAACGGCTCTTTTAAGAGCCACCCACTCATTCAAATAAAGAGCATTTTTACAAGTGTGTGAAATTCTTTGTTCTTCACATTACTTGGGGTCAAGAATCGGATACTTGTTGTAAACTTTAAATCTCGATTGCTTTGTGAGCATTATGACTATAGTGGTGAAAACAAAGCTGTGGGAGATATGTGTGATGCTGTGATTAGTACCATAAATAGATCCAGAGAGGCGTGTTGGTGTTCCACACAAATAACTGAAGGTTATTAAATAAAATAAAAAGATGCATTGTAACATAAAACAAAACAAACAACTTTTATGCCGCTTGCAGGTTTGTTGCACCAGCGCCCCCTCCTGTCAGCGGTGGCCTATCCTTCATACATCTTCCCCCTCTCACCTATAGAGGGCGCACACTCTGAGAAATAAACACTATTAACAATAGAACAACATTCTGATATTTAAATAAACAAATGTATAAACATGAAATTAGGTGGTAAGTATGGCTCTTACAATGACTCGCGCGCTGGTTTCAGTGTTGCAGGCGTGTGCAACTATTTTGGATCTGTGCAACTCTTAAAGTGACTGACACATTGTTTCTTTCAAATAATTTGCTTTGCCAAATGTCACAAACAATGATAGAAATCTTATGACTTTATAATAAATAAATAAAAATGGAACTTAGTTCAAAAAATGTAAATATAAAATATCTGCATGGAACACAAATAAAATAGATTTGGGTATCAAATATACTTTAAAAATATCTGTTTGCGTTATGTAGCTAAACGATAACCTTTTTTATAAGCATCATGTTAGCAACATGTTAATTGTGCTTTGCCACTGCAAGCACCACTCATATTTTCTTCAAGAAATGTACACTCTCTCTCTCTCTCTCTCTCTCTCTCTCTCTCTCTCTCTCTCTCTCCTCTCTCTCTCTCTCTCTCTCTCTCTCTCTCTCACTCACACACACACTCTCTCTTGTGATGTCAAGTCAAGTTTATTTGTATAGCGCTTTTCACAATACAGATTGTATCAAAGCAGCTTCACAGTATTAAATTAAAATAATACAACAAAGTTTGTTTCAAGAGGAATTTATTGATTTGATAAAAT
Organism: Leuciscus idus; assembly: GCA_021554675.1. Lineage (NCBI taxonomy): Eukaryota > Metazoa > Chordata > Actinopteri > Cypriniformes > Leuciscidae > Leuciscus > Leuciscus idus. The sequence goes on along the minus strand of CM038640.1, from coordinate 34,913,157 downwards.
ATCCCCAACTGAGCAAGCCAAAGGCAACAGTGGCAAGGAACTGAAAAACTCCATCAAGTGACCTAATGGTGTCCTAAAACTCCATCAGGTGACCTAATGGAGAAAAGAAAAAAAAAAGCTAATGCTGTGTGTGTGTGTGTGTTCAGACTGTGACTCCGGCTCCAGGTGAACACCCGCTGCAGTATAACTACACCTTCTGGTACTCGCGCCGCACGCCCAGCAGACCCGCCAACACTCAGAGCTACGAGCAGAACATCCGGCAGATGGGCACTGTGGCGTCGGTACGCACGCACACACACACACACACACACACACACACACACACACACACACACACACACACACACACACACACACACACACACACACACACACACACACACACACACACACACACACACACACACACTCACTCACTCACTCATCCTCAGCTTCATCACTGCTGTGTGTGTTTCATGTTCACTCTCTCGATTCAGGTGGAGCAGTTCTGGAAGTTCTACAGTCATCTGGTGCGACCCGGAGACCTGACGGGACACAGCGACTTCCACCTGTTCAAGGAGGGAATCAAGCCCATGTGGGAGGTGTGTGTGTGTGACTGTGTGTGACTATATGATTGTTTGTGTGACTGTGTGTGTGACTGTATGCCTGTGTGTGACTATGACTGTGTGTGACTGTATGCCTGTGTGTGTGACTGTATGACTGTGTGTGTGATTGTATGCCTGTGTGTGTGTGTGTGTGTGTGTGTGACTGTATGCCTGTGTGTGACTGTATGACTGTGTGTGTGATTGTATGACTGTGTGTGTGACTGTATGCCTGTGTGTGACTATGACTGTGTGTGTGACTGTATGCCTGTGTGTGTGTGACTGTATGACTGTGTGTGTGTGACTATGACTGTGTGTGACTGTATGCCTGTGTGTGTGTGACTGTATGACTGTGTGTGTGACTGTATGACTGTGTGTGTGTGTGACTGTATGACTGTGTGTGTGTGACTGTATGCCTGTGTGTGTGTGACTGTATGACTGTGTGTGACTGTATGCCTGTGTGTGACTATGACTGTGTGTGACTGTATGACTGTGTGTGTGTGTGTGTGACACTGTATGACTGTGTGTGACTGTATGCGTGTGTGACTATGACTGTGTGTGTGACTGTATGACTGTGTGTGTGTGTGACTGTATGACTGTGTGTGTGACTGTATGCCTGTGTGTGTGACTGTATGACTGTATGACTGTGTGTGTGACTGTATGCCTGTGTGTGTGTGTGAGTGACTGTATGACTGTGTGTGTGACTGTATGCCTGTGTGTGTGTGTGTGTGTGTGTGTGACTGTATGCCTGTGTGTGTGTGTGACTGTGTGTGTGACTGTATGCCTGTGTGTGTGACTGTATGCCTGTGTGTGACTGCGTGTGTGTGTGTGTGACTGTATGCCTGTGTGTGTGTGTGACTGTATGCCTGTGTGTGACTGTATGCCTGTGTGTGACTGTATGACTGTGCGTGACTGCGTGTGTGTGTGTGTGTGACTGTATGCCTGTGTGTGTGTGTGACTGTATGCCTGTGTGTGACTGTATGCCTGTGTGTGTGTGTGACTGTATGACTGCGTGTGTGTGTGTGTGACTGTGTGTGTGACTGTATGACTGTGCGTGACTGCGTGTGTGTGTGACTGTATGCCTGTGTGTGACTGTATGACTGTGTGTGTGTGTGTGTGTGACTGTATGACTGTGTGTGTGTGTGTGTGTGTGTGACTGTGTGACTGTATGCCTGTGTGTGACTGTATGACTGTGTGTGTGTGTGTGTGACTGTATGACTGTGTGACTGTATGCCTGTGTGTGACTGTATGCCTGTGTGTCTGTGTGTGACTGTATGCCTGTGTGTGTGACTGTTTGACTGTGTGTGTGTGACTGTATGCCTGTGTGTGTGTGTGACTGTATGCCTGTGTGTGTGTGACTGTATGCCTGTATGCCTGTGTGTGACTGTATGACTGTGCGTGACTGCGTGTGTGTGTGTGTGTGTGTGTGACTGTATGCCTGTGTGTGTGTGACTGTATGCCTGTGTGTGTGTGACTGTATGCCTGTGTGTGTGTGTGTGTGTGTGACTGTATGACTGCGTGACTGCGTGTGTGTGTGTGACTGTATGACTGTGCGTGACTGCGTGTCTCTGTGTGACTGTGTGTGTGTGTGACTGTATGCCTGTGTGTGACTGTATGCCTGTGTGTGACTATGACTGTGTGTGACTGTATGACTGTGTGTGTGTGTGTGTGTGACTGTATGCGTGTGTGACTATGACTGTGTGTGTGACTGTATGACTGTGTGTGTGTGTGACTGTATGCCTGTGTGTGTGACTGTATGACTGTGTGTGTGACTGTATGACTGTGTGTGTGACTGTATGCCTGTGTGTGTGTGTGTGTGACTGTATGACTGTGTGTATGACTGTGTGTGACTGTATGCCTGTGTGTGTGTGTGACTGTATGCCTGTGTGTGACTGTATGCCTGTGTGTGTGTGTGTGTGTGACTGTGTGTGTGACTGTATGCCTGTGTGTGTGTGACTGTATGCCTGTGTGTGACTGCGTGTGTGTGTGTGACTGTATGCCTGTGTGTGTGTGTGACTGTATGCCTGTGTGTGTGTGTGACTGTATGCCTGTGTGTGACTGTATGACTGTGCGTGACTGCGTGTGTGTGTGTGTGTGTGACTGTATGCCTGTGTGTGTGTGTGACTGTATGCCTGTGTGTGTGTGTGACTGTATGCCTGTGTGTGACTGTATGCCTGTGTGTGACTGTATGCCTGTGTGTGTGTGTGACTGTATGACTGCGTGTGTGTGTGTGACTGTGTGTGTGACTGTATGCCTGTGTGTGACTGTATGACTGTGCGTGACTGCGTGTGTGTGTGACTGTATGCCTGTGTGTGACTGTATGACTGTGTGTGACTGTATGACTGTGTGTGTGTGTGTGTGTGACTGTGTGACTGTATGACTGCGTGTGTGTGTGTGTGTGACTGTATGCCTGTGTGTGACTGTATGCCTGTGTGTGACTGTATGACTGTGTGTGTGTGACTGTATGACTGTGTGTGTGACTGTGTGACTGTATGCCTGTGTGTCTGTGTGTGACTGTATGCCTGTGTGTGTGACTGTTTGACTGTGTGTGTGTGACTGTATGCCTGTGTGTGTGTGTGACTCTATGCCTGTGTGTGACTGCGTGTGTGTGTGTGACTGTATGCCTGTGTGTGACTGTATGACTGTGCGTGACTGCGTGTGTGTGTGTGACTGTATGCCTGTGTGTGTGTGTGACTGTATGCCTGTGTGTGACTGTATGCCTGTGTGTGTGACTGTATGACTGCGTGTGTGTGTGTGACTGTATGACTGTGTGTGTGTGTGACTGTATGCCTGTGTGTGTGTGTGACTGTATGCCTGTGTGTGACTGTATGACTGTGCGTGACTGCGTGTGTGTGTGTGTGTGTGTGACTGTATGCCTGTGTGTGTGTGTGACTGTATGCCTGTGTGTGTGTGTGACTGTATGCCTGTGTGTGACTGTATGCCTGTGTGTGACTGTATGCCTGTGTGTGTGTGTGACTGTATGACTGCGTGTGTGTGTGTGACTGTGTGTGTGACTGTATGCCTGTGTGTGACTGTATGACTGTGCGTGACTGCGTGTGTGTGTGACTGTATGCCTGTGTGTGACTGTATGACTGTGTGTGACTGTATGACTGTGTGTGTGTGTGTGTGTGTGACTGTGTGACTGTATGACTGCGTGTGTGTGTGTGTGTGACTGTATGCCTGTGTGTGACTGTATGCCTGTGTGTGACTGTATGACTGTGTGTGTGTGACTGTATGACTGTGTGTGTGACTGTGTGACTGTATGCCTGTGTGTCTGTGTGTGACTGTATGCCTGTGTGTGTGACTGTTTGACTGTGTGTGTGTGACTGTATGCCTGTGTGTGTGTGTGACTCTATGCCTGTGTGTGACTGCGTGTGTGTGTGTGACTGTATGCCTGTGTGTGACTGTATGACTGTGCGTGACTGCGTGTGTGTGTGTGACTGTATGCCTGTGTGTGTGTGTGACTGTATGCCTGTGTGTGACTGTATGCCTGTGTGTGTGACTGTATGACTGCGTGTCTCTGTGTGACTGTGTGTGTGTGTGTGTGTGTGAGACTGTATGCCTGTGTGTGTGTGTGACTGTATGACTGTGCGTGACTGCGTGTGAGTGTGTGACTGTATGCCTGTGTGTGACTGTATGCCTGTGTGTGACTGTATGACTGTGTGTGTGTGTGTGACTGTATGACTGTGTGTGTGTGTGACTGTATGACTGTGTGTGTGTGTGACTGTATGACTGTGTGTGTGTGTGACTGTATGACTGCGTGTGTGTGTGTGACTGTATGCCTGTGTGTGACTGTATGCCTGTGTGTGACTGTATGACTGTGTGTGTGTGTGTGACTATGACTGTGCGTGACTGCGTGTGTGTGTGTGACTGTATGCCTGTGTGTGTGTGTGTGACTGACTGTATGCCTGTGTGTGTGTGACTGTATAACTGTGCGTGACTGCGTGTGTGTGTGACTGTATGCCTGTGTGTGTGTGTGACTGTATGCCTGTGTGTGACTGTATGACTGTGTGTGTGTGTGACTGTATGCCTGTGTGTGACTGTATGACTGTGTGTGACTTTTTGACTGTGTGTGTGTGTGACTGTATGACTGTGTGTGTGTGACTGTATGACTGTGTGTGTGTGACTGTATGCCTGTGTGTGTGTGACTGTATAACTGTGCGTGACTGCGTGTGTGTGTGACTGTATGCCTGTGTGTGTGTGTGACTGTATGCCTGTGTGTGACTGTATGACTGTGTGTGTGTGTGTGTGTGTGACTGTATGACTGTGTGTGTGTGTGTGTGTGTGTGACTGTATGACTGTGTGTGTGACTGTATGACTGTGTGACTGTATGCCTTTGTGTGACTGTATGCCTGTGTGTCTGTGTGTGTGACTTTTTGACTGTGTGTGTGTGACTGTATGCCTGTGTGTGTGACTGTGTGACTGTATGCCTGTGTGTGTGTGACTGTATGCCTGTGTGTGACTGCGTGTGTGTGTGACTGTATGCCTGTGTGTGTGACTGTATGCCTGTGTGTGACTGTATGACTGTGCGTGACTGCGTGTGTGTGTGTGTGTGACTGTATGCCTGTGTGTGTGTGACTGTATGCCTGTGTGTGTGTGTGTGTGACTGTATGACTGTGCGTGACTGCGTGTCTCTGTGTGACTGTGTGTGTGACTGTATGCCTGTGTGTGTGACTGTATGACTGTGTGTGTGTGACTGTATGACTGTGTGTGTGTGACTGTATGCCTGTGTGTGTGTGACTGTATGACTGTGTGTGACTGTATGCCTGTGTGTGACTATGACTGTGTGTGTGTGTGTGTGTGTGTGTGTGTGTGTGTGTGTGACTGTATGACTGTGTGACTGTATGACTGTGTGTGACTGTATGACTGTGTGTGTGTGTGACTGTATGACTGTGTGTGTGTGTGATTGTATGCCTGTGTGTGTGACTGTATGACTGTGTGTGTCACTGTGTGTGTGACTGTATGCCTGTGTGTGTGTGTGACTGTATGACTGTGTGTGTGACTGTATGACTGTGTGTGACTGTATGCCTGTGTGTGTGTGTGACTGTATGCCTGTGTGTGTGTGTGACTGTGTGTGTGACTGTATCCCTGTGTGTGTGTGACTGCGTGTGTGTGTGTGACTGTATGCCCGTGTGTGTGTGTGACTGTATGCCTGTGTGTGACTGTATGACTGTGCGTGACTGCGTGTGTGTGTGTGTGACTGTATGCCTGTGTGTGTGTGTGAGTGACTGTATGCCTGTGTGTGACTGTATGCCTGTGTGTGTGTGTGGCTGTATGACTGCGCGTGTGTGTGTGTGTGTGACTGTGTGTGTGACTGTATGCCTGTGTGTGACTGTATGACTGTGCGTGACTGCGTGTGTGACTGTATGCCTGTGTGTGACTGTATGCCTGTGTGTGACTGTATGCCTGTGTGTGACTGTATGACTGTGTGTGTGTGTGTGACTGTATGACTGTGTGTGTGTATGTGACTGTGTGACTGTATGACTGCGTGTGCGTGTGTGACTGTATGCCTGTGTGTGACTGTATGACTGTGTGTGTGTGTGTGACTGTATGACTGTGTGTGTGACTGTGTGACTGTATGCCTGTGTGTCTGTGTGTGACTGTATGCCTGTGTGTGTGTGTGACTGTATGCCTGTGTGTGACTGCGTGTGTGTGTGACTGTATGCCTGTGTGTGTGTGTGTGTGACTGTATGCCTGTGTGTGACTGTATGCCTGTGTGTGACTGTATGACTGTGCGTGACTGCGTGTGTGTGTGTGACTGTATGCCTGTGTGACTGTATGCCTGTGTGTGTGACTGTATGACTGCGTGACTGCGTGTGTGTGTGTGACTGTATGACTGTGCGTGACTGCGTGTCTCTGTGTGTGTGTGTGTGTGTGTGTGTGTGTGTGTGTGTGTGTGAGACTGTATGCCTGTGTGTGTGTGTGACTGTATGACTGTGCGTGACTGCGTGTGTGTGTGTGACTGTATGCCTGTGTGTGACTGTATGACTGTGTGTGTGTGTGTGTGTGTGTGACTGTATGACTGTGTGTGTGTGTGACTGTATGACTGTGTGTGTGACTGTATGACTGCGTGTGTGTGTGTGACTGTATGCCTGTGTGTGACTGTATGACTGTGTGTGTGTGTGTGTGTGACTATGACTGTGCGTGACTGCGTGTGTGTGTGACTGTATGCCTGTGTGTGTGTGTGACTGTATGCCTGTGTGTGACTGTATGACTGTGTGTGACTTTTTGACTGTGTGTGTGTGTGACTGTATGACTGTGTGTGTGTGACTGTATGACTGCGTGTGTGTGTGTGTGACTGTATGCCTGTGTGTGTGTGACTGTATAACTGTGCGTGACTGCGTGTGTGTGTGACTGTATGCCTGTGTGTGTGTGTGTGTGTGACTGTATGACTGCGTGACTGCGTGTGTGTGTGTGACTGTATGACTGTGCGTGACTGCGTGTCTCTGTGTGTGTGTGTGTGTGTGTGTGTGTGTGAGACTGTATGCCTGTGTGTGTGTGTGACTGTATGACTGTGCGTGACTGCGTGTGTGTGTGTGACTGTATGCCTGTGTGTGACTGTATGACTGTGTGTGTGTGTGTGTGTGTGACTGTATGACTGTGTGTGTGTGTGTGACTGTATGACTGTGTGTGTGACTGTATGACTGCGTGTGTGTGTGTGACTGTATGCCTGTGTGTGACTGTATGACTGTGTGTGTGTGTGTGTGTGTGTGACTATGACTGTGCGTGACTGCGTGTGTGTGTGACTGTATGCCTGTGTGTGTGTGTGTGACTGTATGCCTGTGTGTGACTGTATGACTGTGTGTGACTTTTTGACTGTGTGTGTGTGTGACTGTATGACTGTGTGTGTGTGACTGTATGACTGCGTGTGTGTGTGTGACTGTATGCCTGTGTGTGACTGCGTGTCTCTGTGTGTGTGTGTGTGTGTGTGTGAGACTGTATGCCTGTGTGTGTGTGTGACTGTATGACTGTGCGTGACTGCGTGTGTGTGACTGTATGCCTGTGTGTGACTGTATGACTGTGTGTGTGTGTGTGTGTGTGTGACTGTATGACTGTGTGTGTGTGTGACTGTATGACTGTGTGTGTGACTGTATGACTGCGTGTGTGTGTGTGACTGTATGACTGCGTGTGTGTGTGTGACTGTATGCCTGTGTGTGACTGTATGACTGTGTGTGTGTGTGTGTGTGTGACTGACTGTGCGTGACTGCGTGTGTGTGTGACTGTATGCCTGTGTGTGTGTGTGTGTGTGTGTGACTGTATGCCTGTGTGTGACTGTATGCCTGTGTGTGACTGTATGACTGTGTGTGACTTTTTGACTGTGTGTGTGTGTGACTGTATGACTGTGTGTGTGTGACTGTATGACTGCGTGTGTGTGTGTGACTGTATGCCTGTGTGTGTGTGACTGTATAACTGTGCGTGACTGCGTGTGTGTGTGACTGTATGCCTGTGTGTGTGACTGTATGACTGCGTGACTGCGTGTGTGTGTGTGACTGTATGACTGTGCGTGACTGCGTGTCTCTGTGTGTGTGTGTGTGTGTGTGTGTGTGTGTGTGAGACTGTATGCCTGTGTGTGTGTGTGTGACTGTATGACTGTGCGTGACTGCGTGTGTGTGTGTGACTATGCCTGTGTGTGACTGTATGACTGTGTGTGTGTGTGTGTGTGTGTGACTGTATGACTGTGTGTGTGTGTGACTGTATGACTGTGTGTGTGACTGTATGACTGCGTGTGTGTGTGTGACTGTATGCCTGTGTGTGACTGTATGACTGTGTGTGTGTGTGTGTGTGACTATGACTGTGCGTGACTGCGTGTGTGTGTGACTGTATGCCTGTGTGTGTGTGTGTGTGTGTGACTGTATGACTGTGTGTGACTTTTTGACTGTGTGTGTGTGTGACTGTATGACTGTGTGTGTGTGACTGTATGACTGCGTGTGTGTGTGTGACTGTATGCCTGTGTGTGTGTGACTGTATAACTGTGCGTGACTGCGTGTGTGTGTGACTGTATGCCTGTGTGTGTGTGTGTGACTGTATGACTGTGTGTGTGTGACTGTATGACTGCGTGTGTGTGTGACTGTATGACTGTGCGTGACTGTGTGTGTGTGTGACTGTATGACTGTGTGTGTGACTGTGTGCCTGTGTGTGACTGTATGACTGTGTGTGTGTGTGTGTGACTGTATGACTGTGTGTGTGACTGTGTGTGTGTGTGTGTGTGACTGTGTGTGTGACTGTATGACTGTGTGTGTGTGTGACTGTATGACTGTGTGTGTGACTGTATGACTGTGTGTGTGTGAGTCGAAAGTGTGTGTGTGAGAGTGAGCTTTACATCAGTGCACTGCTGACTCCGTCTCTGACGTGTGTGTGTGTGTGTGTGTGTGTGTGTGTGTGCGCGCATCAGGACGAGGCCAATAAGAACGGGGGGAAGTGGATCATCCGGCTCAGGAAGGGTCTGGCGTCCCGGTTCTGGGAGAACATCATCCTGGCGATGCTGGGAGAGCAGTTCATGGTGGGAGAGGAGATCTGCGGCGTCGTCGTGTCCATACGCTTCCAGGTACTGATGCATTCTGGGAAACAAGGCTCTCGGTGTCAGTCGCTAACCAGACATGATCGTTCTGACAACATTTCCTCCAAACCTGCATGACTTCCTTCAGTGAAACACAGAAGATGTTGTGAACATGTGGTTAGTTTTGTTCTGATGTGTGTGCGTGTGTGTGTGTGTGTGTGTGCAGGAGGACATTCTGTCCATCTGGAATAAAACGGCCCATGATCAGGTGACCACGTCACGGATACGAGACACACTGCGACGCGTGCTGAACCTCCCGCCCAACACCATCATGGAGTACAAGACACACAACGACAGTCTCAAGTACGTCTCAGACACACACACACACACACACACACACACACAACACACACACTGAACCTCCCGCCCAACACCATCATGGAGTACAAGACACACAACGACAGTCTCAAGTACGTCTCAGACACACACACACACACACACACACTGAACCTCCCGCCCAACACCATCATGGAGTACAAGACACACAACGACAGTCTCAAGTACGTCTCAGACACACACACACACACACACACACACACACACACACTGAACCTCCCGCCCAACACCATCATGGAGTACAAGACACACAACGACAGTCTCAAGTACGTCTCAGACACACACACTCACTCACACACACTCTCTCTCTCTCACTCACTCACAACCTCGATCACACACACACACACACACACACACACACACACACACACACGCACACACACACACTGAATTGTCTCTGATCCTCGTGTTCTTCTTGTTTTCTCAGGGATAATTCCAGCTTCCGGAATACGAAGATCACTTTGTGAAAACCTGGAAATAATTTTCATATGGACATTCCTTTTTACACCACGAGCCAGCGGCACAGAATGAACCCTGAGGAAACACTGTGTGTGTGTGTGTGTTGTGAGTGTGTGTGTGTGTCTGTTTGAGTGAGTGAGTGAGTGAGGGAGTGAGTGTGATGATGTCCTGAATTATTCCATCAGTTTCATTGAGTCTGTTTTATTCCTCAGTCACACGTTTCATCAGATTCAGTGTTTTTGAAATGAGAACATGATTATAGTTCAGCTCATGTTTCAGATTACTGATGGTTTGAAAACAGCTTTACTGTAAACACACATTTCAGTGAGGCGGTGTCATGTAAACCCACTGAACACTCTAGTTGAATTGAAATACAGTTTTAAATAAAGACATTAGTGTGTGATCTGATGCAAACATGATGTTCTTCCTCATCCTTAAATCAAGATATATTTACTGGAGAAGCAGAATCACCCACTCTTTCTGTCTTCTTTCATTATTTATCCAATGTTTTGATGTTTTAAACACTTCTTTTTTTTAAATCGAATCCAAATAACAATAATTAAAACATGTTTCCCCTCAGGAAGAGGAGACTATTCCTCATGTTTCCTTTAATAAAAAGATTTGCTCACATATTTCAGCCTCTTTTTCTTTTTATGTCCTTGTTAATATTTATGTCATTATTACTCCTTTCCATGATTACTGAAACAGATATCAGAATTACAATTTATTTGTATGATGGGTAAATAACACATTCATTGCAACTCGACGAATTGACTAATTAACCCTGCGCTGAATATTGTTGCTCGTTGACGAACTACTTTGGTAAAATTGAAATCTGTATTTACTTAATTTAGTATTTATTTATTTATTTATTATTATTATTATGTAATTGTAATTTCTGTGTGCATTCTCCTTGTATTTTGCTGTGGTGAGGAGGAGAATGCGGCTGATTGATGACGTGTTTCCGCTTCCGTCACGGCGCGATTTGAAGCGGGGAAGCAGCGCGAGACACACGAACGGTAAACAAACTAATCAAACTCTATTTAAACTCTATTTAAACTCTAGAAACGGTGGAGTTCTGCAGCTCAGAGGCTCGTGCAGATCCTCAGTGTGTCGCAGAGAGTGAGAGTGTGTGTTGTTCGCGAGCTCAGAGCGTGTGTTCGGGCTGATGCGCGCGTCAGATGCGGTGTTTCACTGTATTATTGACGTCGGATCATATTAAACATCACGCGATGTAATACTTCAACACGAGCCTCATAACTGAACACTTCATCATAACTGAACACCTCATCCATGCCGTTCTCGCGGTGTCCGTCATATTTCACCATAGAAACATGATTGAAGAGCGTCTGCTGCTGTTGCCATGGAAACGCAGGATTTTATTGGCTTTTCAAAATAAACGATTTATATTTAGTAATGATGATCTTGCTCATGTGTGAGAAGTTTAAGTTTAATAAATGTATGAATTAGACCTGTGTTACATAAACATGATCTCATATGAACTTGCGTGATTGTGTGTGTGTGTGATTGAGAGTGAGTGTGATTTTTATGTGTGATTGTGCTTATGTATGTGTGTGTGTTTATTTGTGTGTTTGTGTATATGTGTGTGTTTGTGTATATGTGTGTGTGTATATATGTGTGTGTGTGTTTGTATGTGTATGTCTGTATATGTATGTGTGTGTGTTTATTTGTGTGTGTTTGTGTATATGTATGTGTGTGTTTGTATTTGTGTGTGTGTGTTTGTGTATATGTGTGTGTGTGTGTGTTTGTATGTATGTGTATGTCTGTATATGTATGTGTGTGTTTGTATTTGTGTGTGTGTTTGTGTATATGTGTGTGTATATGGGTGATTCTCCAACTAGGAGCACTTTTGGCACTGTGAGTTTATGGAAAATTCACTCTCTTAAAACACTCTTAAAACAATCTTCCTAGCTTCATTCATTTGTCTTCTAACACAATATAACTGGGCAGTTTTAGAATTCCATGGATTATTATTATTTTAAACAGTTTTTCTGTAGAGCGCTTATAAAGATGTCATTTCCACCACTTTTCAATTTATGTATTTTATTACAATATAATATTGTAAAACTGTTATATAAGAATATGTATCTGTCAACAATATCAGTGGCTACCTAATCATGTAACAAAATAAATCTTAATACTTCATGAACTTAATGCATTTTTATTTAAAGTTGCTAAATGCCACGAGTTGGGATTTTTGCCTACAGTATCTCATTTTTGCTCAGGTCTATGTTTATTATAAGTCACTCACACATATATTGTAAGTAATGAACTATTACTACTTGATTTAAAATACTTTTAGATCCACATCATTGGTTATTCTTATTTTTTTTCTTAAAAACTGTAGTGGTGGAAAGTGGTGGAAATGACGGTTTATGGTGGAAAGATTGTTTCTGTTTATTTTTACTTAAATTGCCAGTCCAAAATATTTTTAACCATGTATTTTATTATTTAACATATATGAGTTGAACAGTATACCTAATAGTTTTAAAAATAATGATTACAAATGATATGCAAATTATATAAACCTGCTCAAAACATTCATATAAATATAGATAAATAAAAATACATTTAGAGTGTACTGGAATGGTGATATATAAAGTTCTCAGTCCAAAAGCACAAATATGTCATGAGAACATGCAAATAGCGCACAAAAACAGCATATATCATGTCCAAAGCTACGGCTGTAACTTCTCAGAGGTGGAAATGACGGAGGTGGAAATGACATTTTATGCAGTTTTTCTACAATATTAGCACTCCCTCATGTCAGGCTTAGCTACTTTTGGACTTAGCATGTTGTTTACTCGTAATAAACATAAATACATTATTTTCATATTTGTTGTACATAATTCAACTGAACTACAGCCAAGGTGGAAATGACGCTGAATAAAAATACTCTGTATAAAAGCTTGAGTTACCTTGATTTATTTTCTTGTGCCTGAAGTTTCATCTTCAACTAATACGTCCTTTTCACTATTATTTCCATGATTACCAAGTAAATAAAATATTTAAGGTGGATCTATTAAAGTGGATTTTGTTGATGGAGGTGGAAATGACGGAAAACCTGGGCACAGACTTATTTCATTCCAAAAATAGTTTAAAATGATGATATACATATGGAATTTCGATGGTATGATATTATTTTATTTGTCCTTAAGACAAACATGTTAAAAAATATTTTTAAATCGATCCTTTAATATAATTTTCTAACATTCAAAGAGGGCCAGTCTGGGTTGGGGACAAGCATAAAACTGCAAAATCTGCTAATAAACAGCCTTGCAAAAGCATTTTTAAAAGAAAAAAGGGGAAAGATTTGGTGGTTACTAGGATGTTGGAGCATGAACTTCATAATGACAGTTTATTTTTGCACTTGTTTGTTTATTTATTTACAAAAAAAGGCCAAGGACACAAAAGTGCCTGTAGTTGGAGAATCACCCATATATGTGTGTGTGTGTGTGTGTGTGTGTTTGTATGTGTATGTCTGTATATGTGTGTTTGTGTTTTGTATTTGAGTGTTATTGTGTATATATGTATGTGTGTGTGTTTGTATGTATATGTATGTGTGTTTGTGTATGTGTGTGTTTGTATTTGTGTGTTATTGTGTGTATATATGTATCTGTATGTGTGTGTGTTTGTATGTGTGTGTGTGTGTGTGTGTATATGTGTGTTTGTATTTGTGTGTTATTGTGTGTGTGTGTGTATGTGTGTGTGTGTGTTTGTATGTGTATGTCTGTATGTGTGTGTGTATATGTGTGTTTGTATATGTATGTGTGTTTTGTATTTGTGTGTTATTGTGTATATATGTTTGTTTGTATATATGTGTGTTTGTGTATATGTGTGTTTTTTATTTGTGTGTTATTGTGTATGTATGTGTGTGTATATGTGTGTTTGTATATGTGTGTTTGTATATATGTGTGTGTGTTTGTATGTGTGTTTGTGTATATGTATGTGTGTGTTTGTATTTGTGTGTTATTGTGTATATGTGTGTGTTTGTATTTGTGTTATTGTGTGTGTGTGTGTATGTGTGTTTGTGTATATGTATGTATGTGTTTGTATTTGTGTCTTATTGTGTATCTGTATGTGTTTGTATATGTGTGTGTGTGTGTATGTGTGTTATTGTTTATATACTGTATGTGTGTGTGTGTGTATCTGTATGTTATTGTGTATGTATGTATGCTTCTAGCTAAAGCCAAACAAAGATTTTATACACGAGTTCTCTGAGTTTTTAGCTGATGTTGTTCCTAAATATGACAAGCTTTTGGTTTGTGGGGACTTCAATATTCATGTGTGTTGTCCCTCAAACCCACTTGCTCATGATTTTAAAACTCTTTTAAATTCTTTTGGCCTAAATCAATGTGTGGAAGGGCCGACACATCAACTTGCCCAGACTTTGGATCTCATTATCTCACACGGGCTCTCAGTTTCACTTGGAGAAATAACAGAATCTGGTATCTCAGATCACTTCCCCATTAGATTTGAGATCAGTGTTCCACCACCCCCTAGTAAACCTGTCTCCTCAGCCTCTAGGCGCCGCTGCATCACACCCTCTTTAGGTGTAGAGTAAACCTGTCTCCTCAGCCTCTAGGCGCCGCTGCATCACACCCTCTTTAGGTGTAGAGTAAACCTGTCTCCTCAGCCTCTAGGCGCCGCTGCATCACACCCTCTTTGGGTGTAGAGTAAACCTGTCTCCTCAGCCTCTAGGCGCCGCTGCATCACACCCTCTTTGGGTGTAGAGTAAACCTGTCTCCTCAGCCTCTAGGCGCCGCTGCATCACACCCTCTTTGGGTGTAGAGTAAACCTGTCTCCTCAGCCTCTAGGCGCCGCTGCATCACACCCTCTTTAGGTGTAGAGTAAACCTGTCTCCTCAGCCTCTAGGCGCCGCTGCATCACACCCTCTTTGGGTGTAGAGTAAACCTGTCTCCTCAGCCTCTAGGCGCCGCTGCATCACACCCTCTTTAGGTGTAGAGGAAACCTGTCTCCTCAACCTCTAGGCGCCGCTGCATCACACCCTCTTTAGGTGTAGAGTAAACCTGTCTCCTCAGCCTCTAGGCGCCGCTGCATCACACCCTCTTTAGGTGTAGAGTAAACCTGTCTCCTCAGCCTCTAGGCGCCGCTGCATCACACCCTCTTTAGGTGTAGAGTAAACCTGTCTCCTCAGCCTCTAGGCGCCGCTGCATCACACCCTCTTTAGGTGTAGAGTAAACCTGTCTCCTCAGCCTCTAGGCGCCGCTGCATCACACCCTCTTTAGGTGTAGAGTAAACCTGTCTCTTCAGCCTCTAGGCGCCGCTGCATCACACCCTCTTTAGGTGTAGAGTAAACCTGTCTCCTCAGCCTCTAGGCGCCGCTGCATCACACCCTCTTTAGGTGTAGAGTAAACCTGTCTCCTCAGCCTCTAGGCGCTGCTGCATCACACCCTCTTTAGGTGTAGAGTAAACCTGTCTCCTCAGCCTCTAGGCGCCGCTGCATCACACCCTCTTTAGGTGTAGAGTAAACCTGTCTCTTCAGCCTCTAGGCGCCGCTGCATCACACCCTCTTTAGGTGTAGAGTAAACCTGTCTCCTCAGCCTCTAGGCGCCGCTGCATCACACCCTCTTTAGGTGTAGAGTAAACCTGTCTCCTCAGCCTCTAGGCGCCGCTGCATCACACCCTCTTTAGGTGTAGAGTAAACCTGTCTCCTCAGCCTCTAGGCGCCGCTGCATCACACCCTCTTTAGGTGTAGAGTAAACCTGTCTCCTCAGCCTCTAGGCGCCGCTGCATCACACCCTCTTTAGGTGTAGAGTAAACCTGTCTCCTCAGCCTCTAGGCGCTGCTGCATCACACCCTCTTTAGGTGTAGAGTAAACCTGTCTCCTCAGCCTCTAGGCGCCGCTGCATCACACCCTCTTTAGGTGTAGAGTAAACCTGTCTCCTCAGCCTCTAGGCGCCGCTGCATCACACCCTCTTTAGGTGTAGAGTAAACCTGTCTCCTCAGCCTCTAGGCGCCGCTGCATCACACCCTCTTTAGGTGTAGAGTAAACCTGTCTCCTCAGCCTCTAGGCGCCGCTGCATCACACCCTCTTTAGGTGTAGAGTAAACCTGTCTCTTCAGCCTCTAGGCGCCGCTGCATCACACCCTCTTTAGGTGTAGAGTAAACCTGTCTCCTCAGCCTCTAGGCGCCGCTGCATCATACCCTCTTTAGGTGTAGAGTAAACCTGTCTCCTCAGCCTCTAGGCGCCGCTGCATCACACCCTCTTTAGGTGTAGAGTAAACCTGTCTCTTCAGCCTCTAGGCGCCGCTGCATCACACCCTCTTTAGGTGTAGAGTAAACCTGTCTCCTCAGCCTCTAGGCGCTGCTGCATCACACCCTCTTTAGGTGTAGAGTAAACCTGTCTCCTCAGCCTCTAGGCGCCGCTGCATCACACCCTCTTTAGGTGTAGAGTAAACCTGTCTCCTCAGCCTCTAGGCGCCGCTGCATCACACCCTCTTTAGGTGTAGAGTAAACCGGTCTCCTCAGCCTCTAGGCGCCGCTGCATCACACCCTCTTTCGGTGTAGAGTAAACCTGTCTCCTCAGCCTCTAGGCGCTGCTGCATCACACCCTCTTTAGGTGTAGAGTTTGCTTCTGCGTTTTTGGGCTCACAATTTTATGCAATGAATGGTCTGGTCTCTCCTTCATCCCCAGATAATATTCTTTCTGTGTTTCTTTCCACAAGCACTGAAATTCTAGACTCTATTGCCCCTTTTCGGACTAAATCTATTAAACCTAAGGTGGATCCTTGGCTAAATGACACCACAAGGGCCCTTAGGCAACACTGTAGGCAAGCCGAACGAAGGTTGAAGAAGGACAAATTATTTTCATCACTGAGTTTATTAAGGGACAGCCTAGCCGCATACCAGAAGGCTGTGAAGGCGGCGAAGATGCACTATCTTTCTTCGGTCATAACTAGCAGTTGTCATGAACCTAGAGTTTTATTTAATACCATTAACTCTGTGTTGAATCCATGCACCTCTGATCCGACAGAGGTTTCAGTTAGTACATGTGAGAAATTTCTCGGTTATTTCACTGACAAAGTAGCGTCTGTCAGGCAAAACTGCAGTGCTGATTTGAGCTTGTTTGTACTCGCGTGTTTGTACCGGCTGCTCCTGTGCTTTCTGCTGTTTTTGAGGATTTTAAGCCAGTTTCGCTTATGCTGCTTTCTGAGGTAGTGCAACACATGAAACCCACCTACTGTCCGTTAGACATTGTCCCAGCCAGGATAGTGAAGGAAGTTTTTAATAGCGCCATTGGGTCGAGTTTACTCACTTTAATTAATTTGTGTCTCAGTCTAGGTTGTGTCCCAGCTGCATTTAAACATGCTGTGGTCAGGCCCCTACTTAAGAAGCCACATCTAGACCCTTCAGTGTTATCTAACTTCAGACCTGTTTCTCATCTGCCTTTTCTGTCAAAGGTTTTGGAAAAAGTAGTTTTTATACAGTTACAAGCCTTTATGCAGAAAAATTCTGTCCTTGAAAAATTTCAATCTGGTTTTAGATCACGTCACAGTACTGAGTCTGCACTGCTCAGAGTACATAATGATATTGCCTTGTCTGTGGATGCCGGGAATCCTGCTGTTTTAGTTCTTTTGGACCTCACAGCGGCGTCTGATACGGTGGACCATGCAGTCCTCCTCTCTCGCCTTGAGCATTGTGTTGGCATTGGAGGTTTGGCACTTCAATGGTTTAGCTCCTATTTAGCAAATAGGAGCTTCTCTGTTATGATTGGTGAATGCTCCTCGTCAGCTGCTCCTCTTTCTTGTGGGGTACCCCAGGGTTCAATTCTTGGCCCAATCTTGTTTTCTTTATATATGTTGGCGTTAGGGAGTATTATAGTAAACCACAACCTGTCCTTTCACTGTTATGCTGATGACTTGCAGATTTATTTGCCTTTAAAACCGAATGATAATGTCGCACTAGACTCCCTACTTAGTTGTATTGATGATATTAAGATGTGGTTGTCACAAAATTTTCTTAGTTTAAACAAAGCAAAAACTGAGTGTATCATCTTCGGTAACCCAAGCGGTTCAGCGGTGAGTTTGGGGGCTCTGGCTCCATAACCTAAGCCTGCTGTCAGAAATTTGGGGGTTACTTTCGATTGCGACATGAAATTTGACAAGCAAATCAGCAATTTTGTCAAAATTTTTCCAGCTTCGTCTTCTAGCTAAAGTTAAGCCTTTTCTTAACAGGCATGATCTAGAAAAGGTGATTCATGCTTTTATTAGTTCGAGGTTGGATTATTGTAATGCTCTTTATGTTGGTTTAAATCAAAGCTCTATTTCACGACTTCAACTTGTGCAAAATGCTGCCGCTCGGTTTTTAACAAATCCATCTAGGCGTGCACACATCCCTCCCGTCCTCTACTCTTTACATCGGCTTCCAGTGCAGTTTAGAATAGATTTTAAGATTTTGTTGTTCGTTTTTAAGGCCCTAAATGGCCTGGCCCCGGAGTACTTAACTGAGATTTTAACCCTGCGTGAGCACAGCCGGTCGTTACGGTCTTCAAATCAACTGGTTTTAGAAGTCCCAAGGTCGAAGTGTAAGCGCTGGGGTGATCAGGTGTTTGCAGTTGCTGCCCCGAGACGTTACCCCCTGATATACATACAACTGCAGATGAAACTCTTTTTAGGTCTAAACTCAAAACCCACCTGTTTAGAATGGCTTTTAATACATAGTAGTGGTGTGGCAATTTCCTTTTCGTGTTTTTTTCCGGGATTTTACTGTTATATGTATTTATTGTATGATATTATGTTTATTTTATTCTATGATGTGAAGCACTTTGGATACCTGAAGGTTGTTGTAAAGCGCTATACAAATAAATCTTGATTGATTGATGTGTATGTGTGTGTTTGTATATATGTGTGTGTGTTTGTATGTATATGTGTGTGTGTGTGTGTGTGTGTGTGTGTGTGTGTGTGTGTTTGTATGTATATGTGTATGTGTGTTTGTGTATGTATATGTATGTGTGTGTTTGTATTTGTGTGTTATTGTGTATGTGTGTGTGTATGTGTGTTTGTGTATATGTGTGTTTGTATTTGTGTGTTATTGTGTATATGTATGTGTGTGTGTGTGTGTATGTGTGTTTGTATTTGTGTGTTATTGTGTGTATATATGTATCTAAATGTGTGTGTGTTTGTATGTGTATATGTGTGTTTGTGTATATGTATGTGTGTTTGTATTTGTGTGTTATTGTGTATATATGTATGTGTGTGTGTGTGTTTGTGTATATGTATGTGTGTTTATAAATACTGTATGTATATGTGTGTGTGTGTGTGTGTGTGTGTGATTGTGTGTATATTCAATTTAATTACATTTGTATAGCGCTTTTCACAACACACCGTTTCACAGCAGCTTTACAGAAAATGTTCACATTACAGTTTACAGTGATCATCTGATATCAGAGGATCTGTCAGAATTATGTATTTCAGAAATTTACAATCACAGTTAGTGAAAAATGTATTAATTTAAACAATGTAATAATTTAATGCAGAACCAGTGAGCTCATAGAAGTGATGAATACTGGTTTGTTAACAAATTATTATGACATTTAGAAAATTGTAGCATTGGTTCAGAGCTTGTGTCATCGTGTGTGTGTGTGTGTGTGTGTGTGTGTGTGTGCAGTGAGATGTCTGTGAGCCGAGCTCCTCCTCCTGATGATGATGATGATGATGCTCCTCTTCATCACTCCTCTCTCCCGGCTCTCGCTCGCTCATGGCCCTCCTCTCCTCTCTCTCTGCTCTCCTCCTCTCGTCAGGTGACCTCTGACCTCTACAGCTCGTTACAGCACAGCCGACAGCAGGAGGTCAGAGGTCACGCCGCCAGGTACGCACAAATCACAATCAATCGTTTATAGGCTAATAATGAGATCATGAGTTTTGACTGTCTCTCTCTCTCTCTGTGCCAGGCAGGTGTCGTTCGCCCTCTCCTCTCCTGACCTCACTGCTCTCCGGGCCACCGTAGCCACGCCCCCTCTCCTCTCTCATAGGCTGGAGGACTGCAGTCTGGACTCCGCCTCCTGCCGTGATGTGATTGGCTCAGGAGTGGAGGGGGAGGAGTCAGAGGAACTGGACCTTCATCTGCAGAACAGCCTGAGCCAATCAGCACTGTCGGTGAGCTTGAGATCTGCATAGCCAAGCCATTCGTGGACTTGCTAATTAACATACAATAATTAACATTAACACTATAAATTACTACAAATTCCCTTGTTTGACGTCTAATATAAAGCTTACACGATAAAATGCTGGCAGTTATACGTACCATTTTCATTTTAAACTGAACTAACCCTTTAATCGTAGTCTATGCGTTTGTTAAAGTCATCAGTTTGCATTATTTCACCTTATTTTTTTAAAGAATACTTATATTTTTATTATAGCTACTTATATTTATTCTAATTATATTTTATTTATAATAGGCTTCTAATATTGATTATTTTTAACGCAGTAAAAAACCCTTCTGGCATGTAA
>CM038640.1:34880231-34882731 GCA_021554675.1 Leuciscus idus | reverse complement strand
GTCATTGAATCTGTGACTCAACCGATTCGTTCAAAACGCTGAATCATTCAGTTATGAAACGCGGTGAAGTGTTGCTGTGAGATGCGCTGTGGTTCTGCTGGGATCTTTCTTTGGAACTATTTTCACACTCACTGATGACTTCACCACTCACAAATAAGAAATGTTGGTAGAAAAATGATACTTTTAAACATGATGAAACTAAACCACCAGTAGGTGGTGGCAGGTGACCGTCTCAGCGAGCGAGTTATGGAGTCATTCATTCAAACGATTCGTTCAAACGGCTGATTCGTTCAGTAATGAAACACGGCTGAGTGTTGCTGTGAGATGCGCTGTGGTTCTGCTGGGAGATGCGCTGTGGTTCTGCTGGGATCTTTCTTTGGAACTGTTTTCACTGCTGAAACAGAAGAATGTTTTTTTATAGTTAAAGTTATTGTTTCCGTTATAGTTATCTATAAAAAAAACTGAGAGAAACAATAAAAACTATAACGATTATAGTTACCATTGCAGTTTTTATAATTATCATTGTAGTTATTATAGTTATCGTTATTATTATTACTTAACATTATAGTTATTGTTACAGTTTGTAGTTAACGTTATCGTTGCGTTATAGTTTTTATAGTTGCTGTTATAGTTTTTTATAGTTATCATTAGTTAGCGTTATAGTTGGGCCGTCTATCACCATAGTTTCATAGTTATGGCTATATAGTTAGCATCATATTTGTGGCGTGTGTGTGTGTTGTAGACGCGGTTCGAGGCGCAGAAGTCTCAGATGGAGGCGGAGTTTCGTCTGTCGTTGGAACAGCAGCTCACTGAAAAACTGACCGCTTTACAGGAGGAGAACGCGACACACAACACACAACTACGGCAACAACACAGGTACACACATCACTGGAGAGATACATCAGTGGCTCAGGGTAAACGCCGTTATGTAACTGTGTGTGTGTGTGTGTGTGTGCACGTGTTGCAGGAAGCAGTTGTTGGATCTGAGTGCGCGGCACGAGCGAGAGCTGGCGGCCAACCTGGATCACTTCACAAAACAGTTACAGGAGAGAGACGACAAACTGCAGCAGCTCACACACACTTACCAACACAAGTACGACTCTCTCTGTGTGTGTGTGTGTGTGTGTGTGTGTGTGTGTATGTGTGTGTGAGACTGAGAGAGTGACTGATTGTGTGAGAGTGAGTGAGTGAGTGTGTGCTAATCAGTGAGTGATTGTGTGTGAGAGTGAGTGAGTGAGTTTGTGTGAGTCAGTGAGTTTGTGTGAGTGTGTGAGTGAGTGTGTGAGTGAGTGTGTGAGTGAGTGTGTGAGTGAGTGTGTGAGTGAGTGTGTGAGTGAGTGAGTGTGTGAGTGAGTGTGTGAGTGAGTGTGTGAGTGAGTGAGTGTGTGAGTGAGTGTGTGAGTGAGTGTGTGAGTGAGTGTGTGAGTGAGTGTGTGAGTGAGTGTGTGAGTGAGTGTGTGTGTGAGTGAGTGAGTGAGTGAGTGAGTGAGTGAGTGAGTGAGTGTGTGAGTGAGTGTGTGAGTGAGTGTGTGAGTGAGTGTGTGAGTGAGTGTGTGAGTGAGTGTGTGAGTGAGTGTGTGAGTGAGTGTGTGAGTGAGTGTGTGAGTGAGTGTGTGAGTGAGTGTGTGAGTGAGTGTGTGAGTGAGTGTGTGAGTGAGTGTGTGAGTGAGTGTGTGTGAGTGAGTGAGTTTGTGCGAGCGAGTGAGTGAGTGAGTTTGTGCGAGTGAGTGATTGTGTGTGAGAGTGAGTGAGTGTGTCCTAATCAGTGAGTGATTGTGTGTGAGTGAGTGAGTGTGTGTGAGTGAGTGAGTCTGTGCTAATCAGTGAGTGATTGTGTGTGTGAGTGAGTGAGCGAGCGAGTGAGTGAGTGAGTGAGTGAGTGAGAGTGAGTGAGTGTGTCCTAATCAGTGAGTGATTGTGTGTGAGTGAGTGAGTCTGTGCTAATCAGTGAGTGAGTGAGTGAGTGAGTGAGTGAGTGAGTGAGTGAGTGAGTGAGTGAGTGAGTGAGTGAGTTTGTGCGAGTGAGTGAGTGTGTGTGCGAATCAGTGAGTGATTGTGTGTGAGAGTGAGTGAGAGAGTGTTGAGTGTGTTTGTGCGAGTGAGTGTGTGAGTGTGTGAGTGAGTGAGTGTGTGTGAATCACATTTACATTTACATTTAGTCATTTAGCAGACGCTTTTATCCAAAGCGACTTACAGATTAGGACTAAATTAAGCGAGTCATCATGAAGAGGCAAAAACAACGCAAGTAGTGCTCAAAAAACAAAGTTCAGGCATTATTCAGAGTAGCATAAACCCGACAAGTGAGGTTTTAAAGGGAAGGGGAAGGAATTTTTTTTATTTTTTTATTTTTTTTATAAGGTTAAGTGCTCCCGGAAGAGATGGGTTTTCAGTTGTCTT
Source organism: Leuciscus idus (assembly GCA_021554675.1). Lineage (NCBI taxonomy): Eukaryota > Metazoa > Chordata > Actinopteri > Cypriniformes > Leuciscidae > Leuciscus > Leuciscus idus. The sequence goes on along the minus strand of CM038640.1, from coordinate 34,880,334 downwards.
TTGAATGTTGTCAGGGATTCTGCATTCCGGATGAGGGTGGGGAGAGCGTTCCACCAGCATGGAACTGTGAATGAGAATGTTCTGGAAAGTGATTTTGTGGCTT
>CM038640.1:34862731-34870231 GCA_021554675.1 Leuciscus idus | reverse complement strand
TAGCGCGTGTATAGTGAGTGTATAGCGCGTGTATAGTTAAGTCAAGTATATTTGTATAGCGCTTTTCACAATACAGATTGTATCAAAGCAGCTTCACAGTATTAAATTAAAATAATACAAGGTTTGTTTCAAGTGGAATTTATTGATTGATAAAATTAAATTAAATATCCCCAACTGAGCAAGCCAAAGGCAACAGCGGCAAGGAACCGAAAAACTCCATCAGGTGACCTAATGGTGTCCTAAAACTCCATCAGGTGACCTAATGGAGAAAAAAAACCTTGGGAGAACCCAGGCTCAGTCAGGGGCCAGTTCTCCTCTGGCATTTATGAGCTAGAGGCCGGATTGTAGTTTGAACTGTAAAGGCCCGTACACACCGGGACGAATATCGGCGCGCGTTATTCGCCAGCGTTTTTCAACGCGTTTTTTGTGTTCACACCCAAGCGTTTTTCGCTGACGATGAGCCGAGTGAACATGCAAATTCATTCCCTGACATTAGATGGCGCTTAATGTAAAACAGAAATACAATACCACTCCATAACAGTCTATACTCTGCAATACCACTCCATAACAGTCTATACTCTGCAATACCACTCCATAACAGTTCTCTTTTAACAAGATTTTTGTAGTCGCTGTCGCGTTTGTCATATAGTTCTTTATTCCGACACCAACGAGACCAGCAGCTCTACATTCATCTTGCCTTGCATCTTCCTCGTCATTTCTTCCCCGCAGTGTCTGTCTATGGGCAGTGTAGACGCTACTTGGCATATATCTTCTTCGCTGTTAAGTATGTGTGCTCGGCAAGACCGTTTTGTGTTTGAGCGCCCCCAAGTTGTGTTTTACTGTAACTTCAGAAGCTCCAGACACGTGAGCAAAAGCGGCAATCTCATTGGTCGGATAGTTTTTGACGCGGCGCGTCAAACCAAAAAAACGAACCCGAGGCGGTTAAAAAAAAATTACGCTTTTACGCGTGGCGTTTTTCGCGTCGGTGTGCACACTCACATTGGCGCCCTTTGTTTAGTCACGAGGCGTTAAACGTCGGCGAATATCGCGCGCGAAATTCGTCCCGGTGTGTACGGCCCTTAAGATTCAAAATATCCCGTTCTCCCTCCTTTGGTGGTTCTGGATATCCTAGGTATGACCAAAAGCCTTGAATTTAGTGATCTTAAAGAGCGCAATGGATTATAGGGCGATAGAAGATCCGTTAAATAGACTGGAGCTAAGCCGTTTAGGGCTTTATAAGTCAGTAGCAATACCTTGTAATTAATACGGAGCTTTATAGGTAACCAATGCAGTGATGATAAAATCGGTGTTATATGATCATATTTTCTTGATCTCGTAAGAACTCTAGCGGCGGCATTTTGGACTAACTGTAGCTTGTTTATTGAGGACAGTGATGCTATCAATAATAATACTAATTTATGACTGAAGTCTTGGATATAATCCGGTTTTTTTTTAGTGGTAGGGGTGTAGAGTAGACGCACGATAGGCGAAAAATTTTTTGTTTGTAAGTGAGTGTGGAGAAGACGCGTTCAGCCGTGATCCACTGGAGTAACCTATAAGAGTATCCGGAGTGTGTAGTGAGTCAGTGTATAGTGAGTGTATAGTGAGTGTATAGCGAGTGTATAGCGAGTGTGTAGTGAGTCAGTGTTTAGTGAGTGTATAATGCGTGTATAGTGAGTGTATAGCGCTTGTATAGTGAGTGTATAGCGAGTGTATAGTGAGTCAGTGTATAGTCAGTGTATAGTGAGTGTATAGCGAGTCAGTGTATAGCGAGTGTATAGCGCGTGTATAGCGAGTGTGTAGTGAGTCAGTGTATAGCGAGTGTATAGCGCGTGTATTGCGCGTGTATAGCGCGTGTATAGCGCGTGTATAGCGAGTGTATAGCGAGTGTATAGCGAGTGTATTGCGCGTGTATTGCGCGTGTATTGCGCGTGTATTGCGCGTGTATAGCGCGTGTATAGCGCGTGTATAGCGAGTGTATAGCGAGTGTATAGCGAGTCAGTGTATAGCGAGTGTATAGCGAGTGTATAGCGCGTGTATAGCGCGTGTATAGCGCGTGTATAGCGCGTGTATAGCGAGTGTATAGCGAGTGTATAGCGAGTCAGTGTATAGCGAGTCAGTGTATAGCGAGTGTATAGCGCGTGTATAGCGAGTGTGTAGTGAGTGTATAGCCTGTGTTTCTGTTCTCAGTGAATAATAAACCACGATTGACCAATCAGAATCAAGTATTCCTCAGAGCCGTGTAATAAACCAATAAAACACAAACTCCGTTTTACACCGAAATAAAAACTCTATGGTTTAACCTTTTGAAAATGAAATTTAGACATCCATTAATATTAGTATTGATGTTTTACTATTAAATAAGTTAAATAAATTATTATTATTATTATTAATAAATATAATATATTAAAAATAAGTTATTATTTTTATTAAATAGACCATTTTACTGTAATGATATATTTATTTGTTTTATTTTTACAATTTATTGACCTCATCAGTCACATGATGTTTGCGGCTCGGCTGATTGGCTCAGAGCATCCTGTGGATCTGAGCAGATCAGTGTGTTTCAGAAGGTCTGTGTGTGTGTGTGTGTGTGTGTGTGTGTGTGTGTGTGTGTGTGTGTGTGTGTGTGTGTGTGTGTGTGTGTTTCAGGCGCGCGTCTCGTCTCGTCCCGCTCAGAGCAGAAGATCTTCCGGACGCAGAGGAGGATCTCACAGAGTCTGGAGATGATCTTCATCATTTTACTCTTTTATTTATGTGTATTTATATGATATTTCAAATAAAAACTCATCATTCTTAAAGCACTTTGTTTTTTCATTTCAAGTTTGAGTGTGTGTGTGTGAGAGAGTGTGTTTGTCACTACAGTTAGTGCTGACTGTACATGATATTTTTCACTGAGCAAATGTTAGTAATTGGAGTAAATGATTGAATCTGATGTTGTCAGTGAGTGTGGATTACTCTGACCTCCCTCCACTGGTGTCTGACACAGATCCTCTGATCAGGATCATCGTCTGGTCAGTCCAGTTGGTGAAGCTCATGAAACAGAAGCTGCATGTTTTTGTCATGTTCATGTTTTTTGCATTGTGGCGAATATTAATAAATGTGAAAACATATATAATATCACTGTGTTTCGTGAGATTCAAGCGTTTGACAGAGACTTTTATCCAGTGCATTTGAAGGGCTTCTGTATGTTTCCCACATGATGAACGTGTGTGTGTCACCCTGACCCCTGACCCCTAACCCACCCTGACACCGCAGAACCTCAAGCATTCATTTGAGGCAATGACAGAAACAATTTATTTAATTCTAATTAATAATAAATATTTTATTACTTTAGAAGATTTAGTGTTACAACCTGATTCAGGATATGCAAAACAACAATTTGAACACATGTTATACAAAAAATAACTTTAAATAATCTTGTATATAAATAAGTGGTATATAAGTGTGTGATCACAGGTCTCTCTGCAGTTCCTCTGAGCTGTCCAGCAGGAGGCGCTGTAGTGTGTGTGTGTGTGTGTGTGTGAGATCACAGGTCTCTCTGCAGTTCCTCTGAGCTGTCCAGCAGGAGGCGCTGTAGTGTGTGTGTGTGTGTGTGCGTGATCACAGGTCCAGCAGGAGGCGCTGTAGTGTGTGTGTGTGTGTGTGTGTGCATGATCACAGGTCCAGCAGGAGGCGCTGTAGTGTGTGTGTGTGTGTGTGTGCGTGATCACAGGTCCAGCAGGAGGCGCTGTAGTGTGTGTGTGTGTGTGTGCGTGATCACAGGTCCAGCAGGAGGCGATGTAGTGTGTATGTGTGTGTGTGTGTGCGTGATCACAGGTCCAGCAGGAGGCGATGTAGTGTGTATGTGTGTGTGTGTGTGTGATCACAGGTCTCTCTGCAGTTCCTCTGAGCTGTCCAGCAGGAGGCGCTATAGTGTGTGTGTGTGTGTGTGTGTGTGTGATCACAGGTCTCTCTGCAGTTCCTCTGAGCTGTCCAGCAGGAGGCGCTGTAGTGTGTGTGTGTGTGTGTGTGCGTGATCACAGGTCCAGCAGGAGGCGCTGTAGTGTGTGTGTGTGTGTGTGTGTGTGTGTGTGTGTGTGTGATCACAGGTCTCTCTGCAGTTCCTCTGAGCTGTCCAGCAGGAGGCGCTATAGTGTGTGTGTGTGTGTGTGTGTGTGTGTGTGTGTGATCACAGGTCTCTCTGCAGTTCCGCGTGCGTGATCACAGGTCCAGCAGGAGGTGCTATAGTGTGTGTGTGTGTGTGTGTGTGCGTGATCACAGGTCCAGCAGGAGGCGCTGTAGTGTGTATGTGTGTGATCACAGGTCTCTCTGCAGTTCCTCTGAGCTGTCCAGCAGGAGGCGCTATAGTGTGTGTGTGTGTGTGTGTGTGTGATCACAGGTCTCTGCAGTTCCTCTGAGCTGTCCAGCAGGAGGCGCTGTAGTGTGTGTGTGTGTGTGTGTGTGTGTGTGTGTGTGTGTGTGTGTGTGTGTGTGTGTGATCACAGGTCCAGCAGGAGGCGCTGTAGTGTGTGTGTGTGTGTGTGTGATCACAGGTCCAGCAGGAGGCGCTGTAGTGTGTGTGTGTGTGTGTGTGTGTGTGTGTGTGTGTGATCACAGGTCTCTGCAGTTCCTCTGAGCTGTCCAGCAGGAGGCGCTGTAGTGTGTGTGTGTGTGTGTGTGTGTGTGTGTGTGTGTGTGTGTGTGTGTGTGATCACAGGTCCAGCAGGAGGCGCTGTAGTGTGTGTGTGTGTGTGTGTGTGTGTGTGTGTGATCACAGGTCTCTGCAGTTCCTCTGAGCTGTCCAGCAGGAGGCGCTGTAGTGTGTGTGTGTGTGTGTGTGTGTGTGTGTGTGTGTGTGTGATCACAGGTCCAGCAGGAGGCGCTGTAGTGTGTGTGTGTGTGTGTATGTGTGTGATCACAGGTCCAGCAGGAGGCGCTGTAGTGTGTGTGTGTGTGTGTGTGTGTGTGTGTGTGTGTGTGTGTGTGTGTATGTGTGTGATCACAGGTCCAGCAGGAGGCGCTGTAGTGTGTGTGTGTGTGTGTGTGTGTGTGTGATCACAGGTCTCTGCAGTTCCTCTGAGCTGTCCAGCAGGAGGCGCTGTAGTGTGTGTGTGTGTGTGTGTGTGTGTGTGTGTGTGTGTGATCACAGGTCCAGCAGGAGGCGCTGTAGTGTGTGTGTGTGTGATCACAGGTCCAGCAGGAGGCGCTGTAGTGTGTGTGTGTGTGTGTGTGTGTGTGTGTGATCACAGGTCCAGCAGGAGGTGCTGTAGTGTGTGTGTGTGTGTGTGTATGTGTGTGATCACAGGTCCAGCAGGAGGCGCTGTAGTGTGTGTGTGTGTGTGTGTGTGATCACAGGTCTCTGCAGTTCCTCTGAGCTGTCCAGCAGGAGGCGCTGTAGTGTGTGTGTGTGTGTGTGTGTGTGATCACAGGCCCAGCAGGAGGCGCTGTAGTGTGTGTGTGTGTGTGTGTGTGTGTGTGTGTGTGATCACAGGTCCAGCAGGAGGCGCTGTAGTGTGTGTGTGTGTGTGTGTGTGTGTGTGTGATCACAGGTCCAGCAGGAGGCGCTGTAGTGTGTGTGTGTGTGTGTGTGATCACAGGTCCAGCAGGAGGCGCTGTAGTGTGTGTGTGTGTGTGATCACAGGTCCAGCAGGAGGCGCTGTAGTGTGTGTGTGTGTGTGATCACAGGTCCAGCAGGAGGCGCTGTAGAGCCGGTGGGAGAGCCCGAGACCGGCTCCGGGGCCCGTCTGATCCCAGGGCCCTCCGCACAGATAACCGACTCAGAGCCTGTAGAGCCGGAGCGTCTCCTGAGGAACACAGGATATATGTTCTCTTCTACAGCCGATAGTTCAATCAGCCTTTAAAATAGAGTTTTCTGACTAAATGAACGGTAGACGATACGCGGCAGTGTTGGGGAAGATTACTTTTAAAAGTATAGTACTACTAATGATACTGTAATACTGTACAGTAGAGATAGAGTACAGTAGTGCACTGTCAGTCAATAAATGTGGAAAAGTAACTAGCGTTACTTATTTGAAAAAGTAACTTAGATATTTTGTTGTAAATTGAAAATGTAATGCGTTACTTTACTTGTTACTTAAGTAATCTCAAGTTACTCGTAATGAGTTACCGCCAACACTGGTCCGCCGCCTGTCTAGTCAGTGACACGCACACTACTAAATAAACATTATTTGATACTGACGTGATGATGTCACACTCACGTGTCGTGCCACACAGGTAGCGTATGCAAATTTGAGCTCCTCCCCACACACAGCTCACGGCAGGGAATAGCTCCGCCCCTTTGGGGAGGTCCCTGAAGGCCACGCCCAGATAGCAGTTGTCCACCACGTATCCCAGCGTCCCTGCGTCTGCGTCCAGAACCACTAACACACGATCCGGAACTCTTGGGACATCTGAGGCTCCGCCCCCAAGGTACCGCCTCCTCTTCCCATCATGCCAAAGCTGATTGGTCGAGAGGTCCCAGCCCCAGGAACACGAGTCTCCGCCTATTAGCGCTGTGTAGCCAGAGGCCTGCAGGGGGCATGTGTGTGTGGACACGCCCAGGAGGGCGTGGCTTCCTCTATGTAGCTCCTCCCACATCACCTCCCATATGTGAAGCCCCACCTCTACGCCAACGGCTCCACGAACCGCATCACTGCTCTGCTCCACGCGGGCTCGACACACACTCCCGCCCGACACACACACCTGCAGGTTAGGCGACAGGTGCGTCGGGCTCCACTGCGATCGAGAGTTGCCGGGGGCGACGGGGGGCGTGTCCAGAAGCACCGCGAGCCGAATGGGCGGAGCTTCAGCAAACAGACTGAACGCGGATGAGGATCTGTTGTGTTGTTTAAGATGGCCGTCCCTCAGCCAGCAACTCAGTGTAAGACCCATCCAATCAGATCACAGCAATCGCAGAACTAGATCAACTTCCTGTTCAGAGACACAAAACAACACTCGTCACTATAATACAACATTCATCAAACTACACTATATGATTAAATAATCATTTGTTAACAAACAAGTATTCAATACTTCAATGAGCTCATTGTTTCTGCATTAAATTATTACACTGTTTAAATTAATACTGTGATTTGTATATGTACTTTTTTTTAAATACATAATGACATAATTATAAGAATAATTATTAGCAAGTCAATTATTTAAGTAGCCTACTATAATATAGCAGCCATGTCACCCTGTAGCCCAAGACCGGTTGCCTACTGAAGCTAAGCAGGGCTGAGCCTGGTTAGTATCTGGATGGGAGACTCCTGAGGAAACCAGGTTGCTGCTGGAAGAGGTGTTAGTGAGGCCAGCAGGGGGCGCTCACCCTGTGGTCTGTGTGGGTCCTAACGCCCCAGTGTAGTGACGGGGACACTATACTGTCAAAGAGCACCGTCCTTCGGATGAGACGTTAAACCGAGGTCCTGACTCTCTTGGCCAAATTTGCCCAGTGGCCTCTGTCCATCATGGCCTCCTAATCATCCTCATATACTGATTGGCTTCATTACTGTCTCCTCT
>CM038640.1:34850231-34855231 GCA_021554675.1 Leuciscus idus | reverse complement strand
TTATTTGATTGACAGACAAGAACGGTTTGACCTAAAAATATAAAAATTGAAACTACTGCGGAAAAAAAGACACCTACATCTTGGATGCCCTTGAGGTAAGCTAAAACATACCAACATTTTATTTCAAAGTGAACTATCCCTTTAAGTTTGATCTCTTTTCAAGACGACATTTGGCAAAAAAATAAGTGAAATAAAAAAAAGTTACAGAATTTTGCATGTATTGTTATGAAAAATTGACAAAAATAATATTTTCAATTTTATATTTAGTATATATTTTCAAAAGTACGTTTTACTCTAAAACTGCAAGAAAATCAAAACCATAAATCTAAACAAGTCGTGTTCCAAATCTGAGGTTGATATCTCAGTAAATGAGCTTTCAGTGAGAGTGTGTTCGGCTGCAGTACCGCACGCTTCCACTAGAGGAACTTCAGCTCACATTCATTTCCAATGCGCTCATTTCTGACCGCGAGGAGGAGGAGCTCAAGTGTGACTATTTTTATCAGGACTATTAAACCTGTTTGAATTATGTCCATGATTTTTTTTTTCCAATGAAGTAAAAAATTCTAAGAAAACAAAACGTAAAATGTTTCTCTCAAAATTGACCGAAAAGCTCCAGAGGAAGATTCAGCAGTTCTCAGATGTCAAAATTTTCTCAAGTATTTTTATTTTGAAAACTCACTTTTCCACAGGATTATATTGCAGTTTTTACTCCACTACATTTCCTACATGTCGTTCCTCGTCATGAAGAAATCAGCATCCGCTCCGAGACGTGTTAGCGTGTCTGAACTGGCTGATTCTCTTCACTGATCCGGTTGAGTCGGTTTGCAAATCACACTGAATAATTCATCCGGGAACTGAACTGAATGACTCACTGATTCAGAGATCCAGTCAGAACGAATCTACATGTCTGAGTACTCTGAATACTTGAGTACTCTAATAAATCTGTACATTTTACTCTAACACTTGATTTGTGTACTTTGTCCACAACTTTACATTTCATCAGTTCATACATGCACTGGGAATCGAACCCATGACTTTGGCGTAGCGAGCGCCATAACCGGCCGAGTGCTGATGTACTTACGGGAGCTTCGGACATCAGAACAGGGTGTAAACCGGGCTCAGATTTGATGTGTTTGCTGTAGATGTGGTCGATTATGGCTTGAAAAGCGTTCCAGTCCTCAACTAACAGGGAATATAATAGAAATGTGTAGAAAATACTTTTGCAGTCTATGTTAAATTATTACAGTGTGTCGTACTCATGCCGTTCTTGAGTGGAGAGATGAGCTCTACACCGGCCCGTGGCACGTGAATCGCTGTGGTGTCGATGTAGTAGCTCCGCCCACTGGTGATCTCTTGCTCCGCCCCCATGTCAGCTTGCCCCTCCTCCTCTGTGTGCACTCCTATAGTGGTGGGGAAATCCACCTGGAAATAATCAGTGATAATCGTGTGTTCAATCATGTTCTAGTCACTATTTTCCTGCAGGACGATCCTCAAAGCTTTGGGTTTTATGGGTGTGTTTATATAGCGCTTTATACAGTTCAGATTGTTTAAAAGCAGCATCACAGGAATAAACAGGATAATAACAGTGTTGCAAAAGTTATCAGTTAAGTATCAATTAAACAACTTTAATTTGTTAACCAAATTGGGTGGAGGGATGGATGGAGGGATGAATGGAGGGATGGTGGAAGGATGGAGGGATGGAGGGATGGGTGGATGGAGGGATGGATGGATGGAGGGATGGGTGGAGGGATGGATGGAGGGATGGGTGGAGGGATGGGTGGATGGGTGGAGGGATGGTTTGATGGATGGAGGGATGGGTGGAGGGATGGATGGATGGAGGGATGCTAGGGTCAAACTAGCATGCTAGGTTAATGAATATTCGCTTCCGGCGCACGCTCAGCTGCGACGACACAGCCTGTCAGTCTTTTGTTTGTTTTCCGTCGTGTTTTTGTCATGTTTTGTGTCCTTATGTTAGGCAGCTCAGGCAAAAAGCTTGACCTGGGCAGGATTATTGTTTTGACATTGTTAATCATATGGCTACTGGATAATTGCGAGGCTTTACGACCAGGAATCAGCGACTATGTTCCACTCACCTATGGCCGAGATGAGCTTCTCCAACTACGTTCCTCCTCGCACTGCCTCCAGAAGCCAAAAGTCAACCTACCACGCGAACTCCGACCAAGAAAACGGGGAAGGAGAGGTGGGTTTCGTACCAGGCTGAGGAAACGTCCCTTCCGACCCCCACTCCCCACCATCGTTTTGGCAAACATCCGCTCCCTCCGAAACAAAATGGATCTGCTGCATGCCAAGTGCCAGTTTGACAGGACCTTCAGGGATGCCTGTGTCATCGCCCTGACAGAAACCTGGCTGGATGGGACCATCACGGACTCTGAGGTCAGTCTTGATAACTTTACCATCCTGCGGGCTGACAGGACAAGCAAGTCCTGTAAAACTAAAGGTGGTGGTGTCTGCATCTTTGTTAATAAGCGATGGTGTGTCAACATCAAGACTCACCGCACAATCTGCACACCCGATGTAGAATTGTTGACTCTGTCTCTACGGCCTTTCTACCTCCCGAGGGAATTCCCGTGCGTGGTGATCAGCTGTGTTTATATCTCCCCAAATGCTAACACCCGGGTGGCAGCGGAGCTACTAGCAGAGGATGCTAGCTCTATGATGGCTAAGTATCCGGATGCTCCGCTCTTCATAATGGCTGATTTTAACAACTGTAGACTGGACTGTGTTTTGCCATCTTTGCACCAGTATGTGGACATTCCCACGAGGAAGCACAACACCCTGGATTTATGTTACGGTAACATCTTTGATGCGTTTGGTGTCCAAGCACATCCTCCACTCGGCTACTCCGACCACAATGTTATTGTTTTGCTTCCGCACTACAAGTCGGAACTGAAACGCGCTAAACCCACCATCCATAACGCCGCAATCTGGTCGGAGGATGCAATTGCACAGCTGCAGGGATCTCTAGCGTGCACGGATTGGGATATTTTTCAAGGAGACTTGGAGCACAGGATTTTGGTAATCACAGATTACATAAAATTCTGTATATCATCCACTATACCCACAAGGACATTTAAGAAGTACCCCAATTACAATCCCTGGATCACATCACACATTAAAATTACAATGAAAGAAAGGCTTAAAGCCTTCCAGCGTGAGGACTGGAACACTGTCAACACACTAAACAGACAGATTAAAAATGACATAACCAAGGCCAAACTCAGGTATAAAGACAAGATTGAACAGGAGTTCAGCTGTATGAACACCAGACAGGCTTACCAGAAAATTAAAGTTCTTACTGGTCAAGCATCTAACACCGGGCACAGCATAACAACTAATCCTGCCACTTCTGCTGACTCTCTGAACTCTTTCTTTACACGCTTTGATACCGTTGACCACTCTGCACTCTGTGATGAGCTGTGTGCTATGGAGCTGTCCCCAATACTACACACTATTTTCTGGGACTCTTTCAGGTCGGCACTCATCCCCACAGCCTGGAAAACCTCCACGATCATCCCGGTCCCAAAGAAGCCCCGTCCATCTGAGCCACATCACTACAGACCAATTGCACTTACCTCCATCATGATGAAGTGCCTGGAAAAGCTCATCCTTTACTCCATCCTCCCTGCTGTTAGACCTCTGCTGGATCCATATCAATTTGCCTACAAGGCTAAGCGGGGAACGGAGGATGCCGTGGCATGTCTCCTCCACCCCCTTCTGCAACATCTTGAGCTACCTGGCACTTTTGCATCTATCATCTTCATCGACTTCAGCTCAGCCTTCAATACAATACAACGGCACCAGATGATCAGGAAGCTCCAAACCCTCAACCTGTCCCCACTCTTCATTCACTGGATTCACAACTTTCTCAGCAATGGACCACAAGCTGTCAGAATCGGATCAGTCACCTCATCCACCATAATCACTAACACCGGCGCTCCCCAGGGGTGTGTACTCAGCCCCTTCCTGTACACACTCTATACCAGGGGTTCTCAATCCTGGTCCTCGAGGGCCACTTTCCTGCAGAGTTTAGCTCCAACCTTGATCAAACTCACCTGCCTTTAGCTCTCTAGTAAACCTGAAGAGCTTAATTAGCTGGTTCAGGTGTGTTTGATTAGGGTTGGAGCTAAACTACGTGCAATGAAAACTCAGTGTCGCAAAATGGAGCGCAGATGGCGCTCTACTGGTCTAACTGTGTATCATCAGGCTTGGAAAGAAAGCTTGGGTGAATATAGGACTGAAATGGTATCAATAAGGTCTGCTCACTTTTGTCAAATTATTGCAAGTAATCAAGATAACCCTAAAAGGTTGTTTAATTCAATCAACAGTCTTTTAAACAGAAATAATAATTCCAATGTCTCTTCTTCTGTTCAATTGTGCAACAAGTTTCTTGTGTTTTTTGGTAATAAGATCGAGGGAATAAGAGATCAGATTACTGCTACAAAAACAACTGTTACCCCAAAATTAAATGGTATAGAATTTTCTGGTGTTTATCTTTCAGAATTCCTCCTGTTAGATTCTCAATCCTTGTGTAATGTGGTTTTAAAGATGAAAGCTACCACCTCACATGTTGACCCCATACCAGCTAGGTTGTTTCAGTCATGTTTTTCATCGTTGTGCCTGCCCCTACTGAGTATTATAAATGACTCGCTGTCTTCTGGTGTTGTGCCATCTGCACTTAAAATTGCCGCTGTAACCCCGGTTCCAAAAACAAATAGCCGTGACTTTGAGAATCTAGGAAATTTTCGTCCCATCTCTAATCTCCCTTTTATTGCTAAAATCTTAGAACGTATTGTTGCAACAAAATTGCTATCTCATCTATCTGTTAATGAACTCTTTGAGCCTCTTCAATCTGGCTTCCGTAAAATGCATAGCACTGAGACAGCATTAGTTAAAGTCACAAACGATTTACTGATGGCTTCTGATTCTGGATGTTTATCAATATTGATCCTGCTTGATCTCAGCTCCGCTTTCGACACTAT
>CM038640.1:34825231-34845231 GCA_021554675.1 Leuciscus idus | reverse complement strand
TGTGTGTGTGTGTGTGTGTGTGTGTGTGTGAGAGAGTCATCTGTGTGACAGATACTGATAATAATCGTGTATTTGCTGCAGATTCAGCGTTTTAGCAAAAGTGTGTGTTTTTCTGCTCACTTTAAACTGTAAAACTGTCCGGAACCGGAACCAGAACATCATCTAGAATGAAAGTTTAATTCTGAGCAGCAGAGACACAACATGTCTGAACACATTAGATCTGTGTGAGTGTGTGTGTGTGTGTTCATTGTGACAGCTGGAGCAGCTAAACAGCAAACACACATGACATTCCTTTCTGCCCTTTAAACACCCTCTGACTGTGTGTGTGTGTGAGTGTGTGAGTGTGTGTGTGTGTGTGAGTTAGGGGTGGGAGATCTTCCCAAAATTTCATATCACGATCTTATAACAAACAATCATGAATCACGACGATCTTCCCAATTTTGAGATGTACTGTGGAGAATGTCCACACAAGCCTATTGTGATAGAGTGGGACACTCTGAAGGGGATAATACTGGTCTGACAGTTTCCTTTGACAGGGCTCCAGTCAGAGAGAAGGGCACAGAGAAATTATTCCAGCAAACTTTATTATTGAAGTTTGGGTACAGGCATTGGTGTACAAATAGGTATGTGTGTGTGTGGTCTATAAAAGAAACAAATAATAAAATAATATTAATCACAATGTACAAAAGTATACAGTAATATCCAATACAATAATAAACATTGAATCAGAATACTAAAATATATTAATTTGGTCAAATAACCTGAAAAGAGTCATAAATAACTAATATACAGGCATACAAAGGGTTAATGGGGCAAAGTAGAGATACTAAATGGATTTGGTGGTCTTCGCTTCCCTCTAGTGGAAGCGGGCGCAACTGCACCCCATTCGCCCAGCACGTGAGGGGCGCATGGCCAGGGAGTGCCACACTCTAGGTGCGTCTGACCGCGACACAGAGGCTAAACACGATTTAGCAGTAGGACTAAAGGGCATAAGAACTGAAATATAGCACTCGAGAATACAGCTTAAGGCTGAAATAATGTCAAGGAAACAATCTCCAGTCTAACACGGCTTATAACAGTCACGTGATACCTATTAACTAAAGAAATACACACGAAAGTATCAAAACCATGCGTATAATATACTTAACAGGAAAACAGGTTAAAGTAGACAACATCTAAACAAGTCCGATGGCAATATTTGCATCTTAGTGTAGGACGAAACTTACTTTCGCTTAGGTTACGCACACAAGAGCCACCATCCCACAGAATGCGGAGTCGGGAATGAGGATGTGATGCGCTCGGAAAGGAAATGACATCACTACAGTTTCAAAATAAAACGACAGGAAATAAAAGACTTTCCGACATAGCCGCCCCCAAATTTAGCAATAAATTTGAATCCCAAAGGAAAGTCTACTTAGTTGGCGCCGTCTTCATCCTCCCAGGCTGGCAGCCGCACAAGGCGCACGACTGGCCGTAGGTAGGTCTGTCCCTTGATCTTGACTTCAGCTGCCCTGACTCGTCCATCCGAACTGGAACAGGTCTTCACCACTCTCCCGATGGGCCACTGAGCTCTGGGTAGCTGCGAATCAACCACCATCACCACCTGGCCAGCAGTCAGATTGTCTGTGTCCTTGTGCCACTTCGACCGCTTCTGAAGGTCCGGGAGGTGGCGACGGATGAAGTTGGACCAGAAATGGTCCGCCAGGATCTTCTTCTGCTGAGAAGGTCACTAGATGCGTAGACAGCCTGTGGGAGTGATGCGTCGCGGCGTCCCATCAACAGTAGATTTGGTGTGATGGGATCTGGATCCGCAGCATCGGAGGAAATGTACCCAAGCGGTTTAGCATTGAGTATTCCCTCCACTTCAATCAGCACAGTTTGCAGCACAGGTTCGGCGACGGTGTGGTCCTGAAGGATGACTTGGAGAGCTGACTTAATCGACTTGATCTCTCGTTCCCACGTTCCCCCAAAGTGTGGAGACCCAGGGGGGTTGAAACGGAACTCGATTTGCTGTCTGGCCAGCTGTTCTTGAAGAGGAACTTCTAAAGCGGCAAAACTCGGAAGTTGGTTCCTCTGTCAGCCAGGATCTCAAATGGCTTGCCGCGGCGGGCGATGAAGCGGCGGAGAGCCATCAGGAAAGCATCAGTTTCTATGCTCTCCAGTAGGTCAAGATGCACACAGCTCGTCGTCATGCACTTGAAAATCAGACCCCACCGCTTCTCTGTGCGCTGGCCCACCTTGACGTTGTAGGGGCCGAAACAATCGACTCCAGTCGACCAGAAAGGTGGCTTGTATAAGCGGAGTCTGGCAGGGGGTAAGTCTGCCATCTGAGGGACCACTGGAGTAGCGCGCCATTTCTGACATTCAACACAGCCGTGCTGATGATGCTTGATGGACTCTCTTCCCCGGAGGATCCAATATCTTCTCCTCATCTCGGCGAAAACCCGCTCGGGACCAGGATGTAGCAGTTCACCGTCATATTTCTTAATGAGCAGCTTCGTGACATGAGATTTGGGATCGAGGATGATAGGATGCATCGCATCTGGGTCAAGATCTTCTGCTCTGCGTAGTCTACCTCCCACTCTCACCAGGCCAACAGCTTCATCATACTCTGGAGCAAGCGTGAGCAGGCGACTCAGTCTCGAGATGGACTTACCCGCAGCAAGAGTTTCCACCTCTTCCGGGAAGGACTCACTCTGGGCTTGTCTGAGGACATGGAGCTCTGCTGTTTGGGCGTCAGCTGCTGTCATGGTGGGGCTGCTCTGGTCATCAGCCGCCCCGTGAAGGCTCTCATGGGTAGCCTTGAGAAGACTGTCCCAGTTGTCTATATCAGACCTGAGTATCGTGGTCGGAGAGCAGGTGGTGGCTCCACAGAACAATGTCTTCCAAAGTTCATCCTCGTAAGCTTCTTGGGCTTCTATTAACTGAAGCACTGGCCAGGAGTCTGGATGTTGTCGGAGGAATGGTGGACCTTGGCTCCACCGGTTCGGCTGGCTGAGCTCGAGCAAGGGTTTGCCGCGAGTAAGGTCATCGGCTGGATTGTCAGTGGTGCTGACGTACCGCCAGGTCGAGTTTTCAGTGAGCTCTTGAATTTCTGCGACTCTAGTTCCTACAAAGACCTTGTAGCGACACAAGTCGGAATTGAGCCACGTTAAAACTGTCATCGCGTCAGTCCAGAGAGTGACTTGCTGGGAAGGGAGTGACAGTTCTGTCATAATGACTTTAGCCAGCTGGGCTCCGGCTAAAGCAGCACACAGTTCGAGGCGTGGCATGGACAGTTGTTTGCGAGGGCTCACTCGTGACCGAGCCATCGCAAATGCAATGTGGACTTCACCTTGATTGTCTTGGGTGCGGAGGTAAGCGACGGCCCCGTAGGCTCTTTCAGAGGCGTCGCAGAAGATGTGTGCCTCTCGTCTGGGTGGCCCAGTGTCTGCTACTGATGGGACATAGCATCGGGGGATTTCCACTTGTGGAAGATGGACTAGTTCACTCTCCCATTGTGTCCAGATATCCAGCAGAGCCTCTGGTCTGATCGGTTCATCCCAGCCAACTCCCACTCTCCACAGGTCTTGAATCAGGATCTTTGCTCGTGTGGTGAATGGAATTAGGTATCCGAGGGGATCATATTGTGTTGCCATCACCTTGTAGACGTTCCTCAGAGTTGGCTGTAAATACTCTACTGGTCTGTGGCGGTACCCAAGGCGATCGGAAAGGCAGTTCCAGCGAAGGCCTAAGGCTGGCTCTTCGGGATCTTGTCGAGGCTGAGAGAGCCACAACTCGGTGCTTGCTGCTTTCGCTTCCAATGGAAGATGCTCAACAACTGTGGGGGTGTTACTGGCCCACTGCCTGATGTCAAAGCCTCCAGCTGAGAGCAGTTTACGCATCCGGTTGATAATGGTCTTGGCTTCATCAGCGTTCGTGACACTGGTCAAACAGTTGTCGACGTAGAAGGCAGTCTCCATAAGGTGTAGGATGTCTTCATGACCGCTGCTGTTATCCTTCACATGCCGCTGAAGGGCGTATGTGGCACAGCAGGGACTGCATGTCGTCCCAAATGGCAAAACCTGCCACTCATACACCGCTGGTTCCTCCTCCCTCTTCATACGTCTCCAGAGAAAACGGAGAAGGGGCTTGTCTTCTGGTAGCAGGCGAACTTGATGAAACATCGCTTTGATGTCACCACTGATAGCCACACTGTGTTCTTGGAACCGAAGAAGTACACCGAGGAGAGTAGGACCTAAGGTCGGACCGGGCAACAGTTGACTGTTGAGACTTTGACCGTTGTGCTGGTAGGAACAGTTGTAGACAATCCTCGCCTTACCGTTGTGGTGGACAACGTGGTGCGGCAGATACTCTGTGGAGCTGTCTACTGTGTCAGGAGGTAGAGGTTTGGCGTAGCCCAACTGTTCAAGCTTCTGTATTTCTTGACAGTAGGTGTTGGCTAGAGCAGTGTCTTTGGCTAGACGGCGTTCTGTGCTCCATAGCTGTGGGAGCAATGTGTGCTTTGGAGCCCAGAGTGTGAGGCTAGCTTTGCGCCTCAGTAGTGGAGTAGCATACCTTGTTACTCCATCCACTTCTACCTTGACTGTGCGCTGTTCCAGCAGTTCTAGGGCCTGCTATTTCACAATTTAAAACATAGTATTGCATTAAACAATCAGTTTCCAAAGTAGTCATTAAACTAGTGCTCGAGTGATGTCGAGCCGATGCCGATATCTTAAAGAGCTGACTGGCCGAAATAATGTGAAAATTAATTAAAAAAAATAAATCTCTAAATCTGACCGACTGACTTTAGATGTAACTTCTAGATTCTGTAATCATATTACTGTATTTTTCACGAATAAAGAAATAGTTTGGAAAAGATCTGAGTAAAAAGGCAAGGTAACACTAATGCTACATGAGCACAGTGAAGATGACGCGAATATGACGGAGTGAGATATAAATGTGCATACGCTGAAGGCTGACCGTACATGAGAAGGTGTTAATATTAATATAGAAGCAAACGCTATGATACTCTTTCGTATACAGTTTACATTCTTTGTTTAACAGTTCTATCCAGTAACGTATCTCGACAAAACTGTTTAACAGATGTAGTAAGAACGAGGACACAGAAGTGCTGGTGTACTTGACTATTCAAGCTTGTGAACAAGCGCCCGCCAGCCGGGGCAATATAAACATGCAGTACTGACCATGAACACTAGATGGAGTATACATCCTGTAACAACAGAGACCACAACTAATGAAGCTAATAAACTAATGAAGCTAATGACAGTGAGTGTGAGCACTGTGCGCAAAATAAAAGATCACGATCTCTACGATTCGCTTGAAGAGTAGATCGTGGACGTCTTCATGATTGATCACGATATAAAGTCGTCAGATCGCTCACCCCTAGTGTGGATTCTCCTGATTGGCTCAGTGTTGTTGTATTGATCTGACAGTGTAATCTTTAACTTTGGTGATGATCTCATTATGATTGACTGTGTTTGATCTTCACTCATGCAGACAGACACTGGTAACTGTGTGTTCAGGGTTAGTATCGTTCACTAGATCGCCACTATTATGCTTTTTCAGATGTGTGTGATATAGCTCAAACACTGTAGTTGTATATTAGCATAATCCCCACCTCTGGTGTTGATTGGCTGAACAGCGTCTCTTGGTCCCGCCCTCAAACACTGTAGTTGTATATTAGCATAATCCCCATCTCTGGTGTTGATTGGCTGAACAGCGTCTCTTGGCCCCACCCTCAAACACTGTAGTTGTATATTAGCATAATCCCCGCCTCTGGTCTTGATTGGCTGAACAGCATCTCTTAGCTCCGCCCTCAAACACTGTAGTTGTATATTAGCATAATCCCCATCTCTGTTGTTGATTGGCTGAACGGCGTCTCTTAGCTCCGCCCTCAAACACTGTAGTGTATCTGAGACTGGAAGAGTTTGGTTCGTGTTGTTCATGTGGAGAAGACGCTGTTTTCTGAGATTGATACGGTAAAGCCCACGCCATCGTTACTGTTCGTATCACTGTGATCAAGAGCTGAGATTCAGATATGATAATGAGCTTTTGCTTTCTGACCAATCACAGCAGAGCAGCTCTCAGAGAGGTGGGGTTTAGAGAGGCTGAATCAGACACTGAGAGGAAAGAGCTGACACTGAGATTATGAGGAAATTAAAGTGTACATATTTGACCTAGGATGAATGTGAACCTGTTGTAGGAGACTCAGAAACAACATTAGGAACATTAAAACAATAAATTAATAGGGGCACTTTAACTTCTATAGATAACCTGTGTTAACAAATTAAACCTTATTTTTGATCAAAACATTATTAACACTTAATTTGTGTATTTTCCTCTGAGATGTTACAATCGTAATATTTCTGATTACTGTTCTTCTGCTCATTCAGAGTCACATGTCAGATCCTAACGAGATCTCAGGCCTGTGGACGTCTCTGTAAATATATTTAGTTTGTGATTTGTGTGACTGACATGTACAAGAGTTTAAAACAGCGCTGTTGGCATGGCAACATACACACATACACACACAGCTGGAATGTGTTAAAGCACACACACACACAGAGGGAAATGAGCGGAGAACACACTACTGGAAAGTGTTTCTCACTCTCATGTCTTTCTGTCTTTGTGGATTTATATACGAATGGAACAAACATTTGTCAAAATTTGGCATATGTATCCCACAATGCAACACACTTGACTTGAATTGGATTGACAACTTGGTACATATAACAATGTTGTTGCATATTGTTTGATATGCGAACTGAACACTGTAGCCTTCCCTTCTCAACACAGCTGTTGTTTCTCAGAGTTTAATTTGATTTGCAGAGGAACATTTCTGACCTCTGATGTCTGATTGGTCAGGAGAGACCTTGTGACGCGTGTGTGATCCCTGATTGGCTGTTGTCTTGTGTTTCAGCATGGCCGCCTCAGTGAAGGTAGCAGTGAGAGTTCGACCCTTCAACTCACGCGAAACCAGCCGAGATGCTAAATGTATCATACAGATGCAGGGAAACACCACCTGTGAGCACACACACACACACACACACACACACTCTCACTCGCACACACACACACACTCAAACACACACTCGATCGCACACACACACACACACACACACACACACACACACACTCTCTCACTCGCACACACACACACTCACACACACACACACACACACACACACACTCACACTCACTCACTCACTCACTCACACAGACAATACAATTATTATTATTTATTATTATTAGTTTATAGATATCCTGTATGTGAGCACACATTTCTCAGTGTGTGTGTTGCTCTTCTCAGGCATCTGGAACCCCAAACAGCCCAAAGAAGCAGCCAAGAACTTCAGCTTCGACTATTCCTATTGGTCTCACACTACGGTACGGTCCTGCACTGCTGCGGTGTGCGAGTGTGTGTTTGAGTGTGTATAGTGTTGTCAAAAGTACCGACTTCAGTACCAAGTTGGTACTGAAATAAAAAAAATGCGGCGCTGTTGAGCGGAATCATAAGCACCTCTGATTGGCCGTTGTGTTCACGAGCTCATCAGATATGTCTGTGATTGGCTACAATGATCTGCACACGGGAGCATTTGAAAGCAGGCGTCTATCAGCGGACCGGTCCAGCTTTCAAACGCTCGCGTTTGTATCTGTGTAAGCGCTCGCTGAAGAGACTCATTGATGTATATTTACTACATGTTTTTGAAGCGCTGATCATTGTAGCCAATCACAGACATATCTGATGAGCTCGTGAACACAACGGCCAATCAGAGGTGTTTATGATTCCGCTCAACAGCGCCGCATTTTTTTTATTTCAGTACCAACTTGGTACCAAAGTCGGTACTTTTGACAACACTAGTGTGAGTGAGATTCAGTGAGTGTGTGTGTGTGTGCTGCTGTCGCCTGAGGCTCTGAACTCCCGTGTGTGTGGTTGTGGTTGTGGTTGTGGTTGTGTGTGTGTGTGTGTGCAGGAGGATGACCCGGCGTTCGCGTCCCAGCGGCGGGTGTATCTGGACATCGGGGAGGAGATGTTACTGCACGCGTTCGAGGGATACAACGTCTGCATATTCGCCTACGGTCAGACGGGAGCGGGGAAATCCTACACCATGATGGGCAAACAAGAGCCTGGACAACAAGGCATCATCCCTCAGGTACACACTCACTCACACACTCACTCACACACTCACTCACACACTCACTCACACACTCACTCACACACTCACTCACTCACTGACCTACTCACTCACTCACTGACCTACTCACTCACTCACTCACTCACTCACTCACTGACCTACTCACTCACTCACTCACCTACTCACTCACTCACTCACCCACCCACTCACTCACTCACTCACTCACTCACTCACTCACCCACCCACCCACCCACCCACTCACTCACCCACTCACTCACTCACTCACCCACTCACTCACCCACTCACTCACTCACCCACTCACTCACTCACTCACTCACTCACACACACACACACACACACACACACACACTCACTCACTCACTCACTGACCTACTCACTCACTCACTCACTCACTCACTCACTCACTCACTCACTCACTCACTCACTGACCTACTCACTCACACACTCACTCACTCACACACACACACACTCACTCACATACTCACTCACACACTCACACACACACACACTCAATCACTAAATCACTCACTCACACACTCACTCACTCTCTCACACAGTCACTCACTCACACAATCACTCACTCACACACAAACTCACTCACACACACACTCACTCACTCACATACTCACTCACTCACACAATCACTCACTCACTCACTCACTCACTCACACACACACACACTCACACTCACACACAGACACACACACACACACACACACACACACACACTCAATCACTAAATCACTCACTCACACACACACACACACACACACACACACACACACACACACACACACACTCACTCACTCACTCACTCACGCACACACACACACACTCACACACACATCACTCACTCACTCACACACACTTACTCACTCACTCACTCACTCAATCACACGCTCACTGTAATCCATAAACACAGTGTAAATGGTGCACATAGAACCATTTTTCCAATGTGTGTTTAATGAGTGTGTGTCGGTCTCTCTGCAGATGTGTGAGGATCTGTTCCAGCGCACGAGTGAGAACACCGACCCGGAGCTGTCCTACTCCGTGGAGGTGTGTGTTTCTGCTTTACACTCATGACACTCCTGATGTAGAAATAGCATAATGACGAAGAAATAGCGTAATGATGTAGAAATAGCGTAATGACGTAGAAAAAGCATAATGACGTAGAAATAGCGTAATGACGTAGAAATAGCGTAAAGATGTAGAAATAGCGTAATGGCGAAGAAATAGCGTAATGATGTAGAAATAGCGTAATGACGTAGAAATAGCGTAATGACGAAGAAATAGCGTAATGATGTAGAAATAGCGTAATGACGTAGAAATAGCGTAATGACGAAGAAATAGCGTAATGATGTAGAAATAGCGTAATGACGTAGAAATAGCGTAATGACGTAGAAATAGCATAATGATGTAGAAATAGCGTAATGACGTAGAAATAGCATAAAGATGTAGAAAAAGCGCCGATTTTCACGTGATCGGTCATGACCGGCGACCGGCCGGTCAGTCTGACATATGCCGATTTTATGCTGGTCAAATGCACTCGGGCGCCACATGATTAACCTTTTGAGCGGTATGGTCTCATATATGGGATTTTTATTTCTGTGCCCCTGAGAGTACGGCGCCACATTTACAATGTTCAGTGACGTCGCATAACTGCCAGATTCAAACTGTGCTTTCGCGCGTTGGCTGGCGCTGAGCCAGAGTCGGACGCGTTCAGCGCTGTCATATATCACAACTAAGCAGTGTTTTCAACCTCATAATGTTTATTTTAGGTTTCAGATATTTAAATACACACAAGCACGAGTAAAACAATACATTTGGAGTTTGTAAAATACACACTGATGTCTGTGGAAGCAGCAATAACAATCTATTCAAATATAATTTGCCGACATGTGTTATTCATATCAGACAAACAGTGTGAGTAACTATAAAGTTTACTCTATCCTTCTCAGTTCACCGGCCACTTTCTTGCATTTATTTCGGGAGAAACTGATGAATTCACGTGCTGTAAATCCGACTGACAGGACAACATTGCGGCGCCCGTCTCATGTTATAGATCAAGATTATTTATAAAGGTTTTTAAACGACCAAACACACTCACTTACACGTATTTGAGAATCGGAATATCAGATAGGCTAGTTGATGACATGGTAAGCAAGTTTGTGAATATTTTGAATAAAAAAGGAAAAGCGAAATAAAAGCGACACATCTGTCATACAGTATTATTGCGGTGTATCGCGTGACACGTCGCCATGGAAACATTAAAGGGAACGTTCGCCTTGAAAAAACTCACTCTGGGGGTAGGGGGTGTCAGTTAGAATATTTTAAACTTACGCATGAAAGGGTTAAAGAAAAGATCGAAAATAAATATTTGTGTGTGCTGTGTAAAGTGGTTAGAAAATAAATAAATCGGAATCGGCTAAAATCGGTATCGGCAGGTCAAACTCAATGAAAAATCGGAAATCGGAATCGGCCTAGAAAATTGTAATCGGTGCATCTCTAATGTAAACACTACGCTCAGATTCATCAATCGGAGTGAATTCAGTCCGACTGAAACAAAAGTTGTGCATGGAAACGTAGTGTCTGTTTTATTGCCTGTGATGTTGACGCTGATGTGTGTGTGTGTTCAGGTGTCGTTTATGGAGATCTACTGCGAGCGAGTGCGAGATCTGCTGAACCCCAAGAGTAAAGGTGCGCTGCGGGTCCGAGAGCACCCCATCATGGGGCCGTACGTCGAGGACCTGTCCAAACTCGCTGTGACCTCCTACCAGGACATCAGAGACCTCATGGACTCGGGGAACAAGGCCCGGTGCGTGTTATCCATATCAACATCCCTGTTACTCCTGTATTCACATTAAATGTTCCTCAACGTGACTTTGATTGATTGATCAGGACGGTGGCAGCGACAAACATGAACGAGACGAGCAGTCGATCACACGCCGTCTTCACTATCGTCTTCACTCAGCGCCGCCGAGATCAGCTGACCGGCCTCGACACAGAGAAGGTGTGTGTGTGTTTCTGTACAGTGTGTTGGTGTATTATATTATATTCGCTGGCGTGTGATTACTGTGTGTCACGTGTTCTCTGGCGTGTGCGTGGGATTTCTGTGTCACGTGTTCTCTGGCGTGTGCGTGTGATTTCTGTGTGTCACGTTCTCT
The DNA here is from genome assembly GCA_021554675.1 of Leuciscus idus. Classification (NCBI taxonomy): domain Eukaryota; kingdom Metazoa; phylum Chordata; class Actinopteri; order Cypriniformes; family Leuciscidae; genus Leuciscus; species Leuciscus idus. The sequence continues at coordinate 34,833,908 of CM038640.1, read as the reverse complement.
GGCGTGTGATTTCTGTGGGTCACATGTTCTCTGGCGTGTGCGTGTGATTTCTGTGCGTCACATATTCTCTGGCGTGTGCATGTGATTTCTGTGCGTCACATGTTCTCTGGCGTGTGATTTCTGTGTGTCACATGTTCTCTGGCGTGTGCGTGTGATTATTGTGTGTTACGTGTTCTCTGGCGTGTGATTTCTGTGCGTCACATGTTCTCTGGCGTGTGATTTCTGTGTTTCACATGTTCTCTGGCGTGTGCGTGTGATGTGTGTCACGTGTTCTCTGGCGTGTGCGTGTGATTTCTGTGCGTCACGTGTTCTCTGGCGTGTGATTTCTGTGCGTCACATGTTCTCTGCCGTGTGATTTCTGTGTTTCACATGTTCTCTGGCGTGTGCGTGTGATTTCTGTGTGTCCCGTTCTCTGGCGTGTGATTTCTGTGTGTCACATGTTCTCTGGCGTGTGCGTGTGATTTCTGTGTCACATGTTCTCTGGCGTGTGCGTGTGATTTCTGTGTGTCACGTTCTCTGGCGTGTGATTTCTGTGTGTCACGTGTTCTCTGGCGTGTGCGTGGGATTTCTGTGTCACGTGTTCTGTTCTCTGGCGTGTGCGTGTGATTTCTGTGTGTCACGTTCTCTGCCGTGTGATTTCTGTGTGTCAAATGTTCTCTGGCATGTGATTTCTGTGCGTCACATGTTCTCTGGCGTGTGATTTCTGTGCGTCACATGTTCTCTGGCGTGTGCGTGTGATTTCTGTGCATCACATGTTCTCTGGCGTGTGATTTCTGTGCATCACATGTTCTCTGGCGTGTGATTTCTGTGTGTCACGTTCTCTGCTGTGTGATTTCTGTGTGTCACATGTTCTCTGGCATGTGATTTCTGTGCGTCACATGTTCTCTGGCGTGTGATTTCTGTGTGTCACATGTTCTCTGGCGTGTGATTTCTGTGCGTCACATGTTCTCTGGCGTGTGCGTGTGATTTCTGTGCGTCACATGTTCTCTGGCGTGTGCGTGTGATTTCTGTGTGTCACGTTCTCTGCTGTGTGATTTCTGTGTGTCACATGTTCTCTGGCATGTGATTTCTGTGCGTCACATGTTCTCTGGCTTGTGATTTCTGTGCGTCACATGTTCTCTGGCGTGTGATTTCTGTGCATCACATGTTCTCTGGCGTGTGCATGTGATTTCTGTGCATCACATGTTCTCTGGTGTGTGATTTCTGTGTGTCACATGTTCTCTGGCGTGTGCGTGTGATTATTGTGTGTCACGTTTTCTCTGGCGTGTGATTTCTGTGCGTCACATGTTCTCTGGCGTGTGATTTCTATGCGTCACATGTTCTCTGGGGTGTGCGTGTGATTTCTGTGCGTCACATGTTCTCTGGCATGAGATTTCTGTGCGTCGTGTTCTCTGGCGTGTGATTTCTGCGCGTCACATGTTCTCTGGCGTGTGCGTGTGATTTCTGTGCGTCACATGTTCTCTGGCGTGTGCATGTGATTTCTGTGCGTCACATGTTCTCTGGCGTGTGATTTCTGTGTGTCACATGTTCTCTGGCGTGTGCGTGTGATTATTGTGTGTCACGTGTTCTCTGGTGTGTGATTTCTGTGCGTCACATGTTCTCTGGCGTGTGATTTCTGTGTTTCACATGTTCTCTGGCGTGTGCGTGTGATGTGTGTCACGTGTTCTCTGGCGTGTGCGTGTGATTTCTGTGCGTCACGTGTTCTCTTGCGTGTGATTTCTGTGCGTCACATGTTCTCTGCCGTGTGATTTCTGTGTTTCACATGTTCTCTGGCGTGTGATTTCTGTGTGTCACATGTTCTCTGGCGTGTGCGTGTGATTTCTGTGTCACATGTTCTCTGGCGTGTGCGTGTGATTTCTGTGTCATGTTCTCTGGCGTGTGCGTGTGATTTCTATGTGTCACGTTCTCTGGCGTGTGATTTCTGTGTTTCACATGTTCTCTGGCGTGTGCGTGTGATTACTGTGTCACGTGTTCTCTGGCGTGTGTGTGTTATTTCTGTGCGTCACATGTTCTCTGGCGTGTGATTTCTGTGCGTCACATGTTCTCTGGCGTGTGTGTACGTGTGATTTCTGTGCGTCACATGTTCTCTGGCGTGTGCGTGTGATTTCTGTGCGTCACATGTTCTCTGGCGTGTGATTTCTGTGTGTCACATGTTCTCTGGTGTGTGCGTGTGATTTCTGTGCGTCACATGTTCTCTGGCGTGTGTGTGTGATTTCTGTGTGTCACGTGTTCTCTGGCGTGTGCGTGTGATTTCTGTGCATCACGCAGAGGTGGGTAGAGTATCCAAAAACTGTACTCAAGTAAAAGTACAAGTACTTATAGAAATATTTACTCAAAGTAAAAGTAAAAGTAATAATCTTAATAGTTACTTGAGTAAGAGTAAAAAAGTATCCAATGAAAAAACTACTCAAGTAGCGAGTAACTAGTTACTTCGGATCATATAGGCCTATATATATATATATATATATATATATATATATATATGAAGACTTGATGCAAAAGCCTCTGAGTGCCATCTGAAATTTTCTTCTAAAACAATCATTTTTATCAAGCTCGTATATTTAAATTCAGTAATTTCACTTTAATGACAATTAATAGGTAGGCTACTTTTCATTGCCATTTAAGTGTGAACATAAACATACAAGCTTGATAAAAATGCTCTTTTAGAAGACAATTTCAGATGGTACTTAGAGGCTTTTGCCTCTTAAGTCGTCATATATATAAAATATGATATTATTTAGATTTTGTTTATTTAAATGACTATTATTATCAGCTATCTTTGCAACAAAAACAGAAGAGAGACGTAAGCAATATTTCTGCCATCTGTATAGCTCGAAAATCATTGCCTGTCCTCTGGTTTGTATAATAGTAACTTATACAACTACATTTGGATTATTAGACAATGTCGAAATAAAGTGAATCTGCAGAGTGTTGCATTCAAAGGCATGTATTGACAGAGAAGAGTTAAGAACTCTTCACATGTGCTCGCGCTCATGACTGCTACTGAACCTGAACACACACACACACACACACACACACAAAAAAAAAAAAAAAAGTACATCGACGAATCTTCTTCTGACTGTTCTCCAAAATATAATCAAATGTATATTTCTGCAAGCATGTTTTAACTGGTTAACTATCTACGGCAGGCAAAGGCATTCGTTTTCAAGTCGAGTTCGCACGCCACTGCGCAATACACACATACACACACACACTACCGCGGGATGGCGGGTGTTCATAAACTGTGAACAATGGGAGCTTTATTTAATGTAAATTAATGTATATGTCCAAAAAACGGGTAATGTCATACTTTCTAGTATCGTGGCGTAATAATCTGTTTGGTTGTAAAATGTATTACCTGAGTGAAATGAAATCGAATATATCGTCCTGACTCCTGTGGAATCATTCATTCACAGACAGCTTACGAAGATGTTCAACTAATAAAGATCTTCATCGCTGGCAAAAATATGATGCATTTGAAGATTTGCTCTCACTTGACTGTACTGTAGGTCCACTGCCACTTCATCTAACGCTCTTGATGTGCTTAAATCTTCCTGTTACGACTCCGAGTCCAGTGTGAATTGAAATCGCTTCAGATGATTCAGTGCGTGCAGGGAACTGAACAGAATCAGGAACTGAATCATTCAAACTGATTCGCGAACCGACTTAGACAGATCTGAACTTGTTTGATGAAGTCTTTGAACAGAATCGACTCAAAAGAGTGATTCATTTGTGAATTGAGCATCGCTCAAGTCCAGAAAAAAAGATACAGCGCGCTTGGAATAAACTACGCATTTAACAACACATATTGCATTAAAATAAAGTAACGAGAGGAACGTCGCCCAATGTAACGAAGTAAAAGTACAGTTTTTTTCATTAGAAATGTACTCGAGTTAAAGTAAAAAGTACTCTTAAAAGTAAAAATTTTCTAAAAAAGTACTCAAGTAAATGTAACGAAGTAAATGTACTTCGTTACTACCCACCTCTGGCGTCACGTTCTCTGGCGTGTGATTTCTGTGCGTCATGTGTTCTCTGGCGTGTGATTTCTGTGCGTCACGTGTTCTCTGGCATGTGCGTGTGATTTCTATCTGTCATGTGTTCTCTGGCGTGTGCGTGTGATTTCTCTGCCTCACATGTTCTCTGGCGTGTGATTTCTGTTTTTCACATGTTCTCTGGCGTGTGCGTGTGATTACTGTGTCACGTGTTGTCTGGCGTGTGTGTGTTATTTCTGTGCGTCACATGTTCTCTGGCGTGTGATTTCTGTGCGTCACATGTTCTCTGGCGTGTGTGTGTGATTTCTGTGTGTCACATGTTCTCTGGCGTGTGTGTACGTGTGATTTCTGTGCGTCACATGTTCTCTGGCGTGTGCGTGTGATTTCTGTGCGTCACATGTTCTCTGGCGTGTGATTTCTGTGTGTCACATGTTCTCTGGTGTGTGCGTGTGATTTCTGTGCGTCACATGTTCTCTGGCGTGTGTGTGTGATTTCTGTGTGTCACGTGTTCTCTGGCGTGTGCGTGTGATTTCTGTGTGTCACGTGTTCTCTGGCGTGTGATTTCTGTGCGTCACGTGTTCTCTGGCATGTGCGTGTGATTTCTATCTGTCATGTGTTCTCTGGCGTGTGCGTGTGATTTCTCTGCCTCACATGTTCTCTGGCGTGTGATTTCTGTTTTTCACATGTTCTCTGGCGTGTGCGTGTGATTACTGTGTCACGTGTTGTCTGGCGTGTGTGTGTTATTTCTGTGCGTCACATGTTCTCTGGCGTGTGATTTCTGTGCGTCACATGTTCTCTGGCGTGTGTGTGTGTGATTTCTGTGTGTCACATGTTCTCTGGCGTGTGTGTACGTGTGATTTCTGTGCGTCACATGTTCTCTGGCGTGTGCGTGTGATTTCTGTGCGTCACATGTTCTCTGGCGTGTGATTTCTGTGTGTCACATGTTCTCTGGTGTGTGCGTGTGATTTCTGTGCGTCACATGTTCTCTGGCGTGTGTGTGTGATTTCTGTGTGTCACGTGTTCTCTGGCGTGTGCGTGTGATTTCTGTGCGTCACGTTCTCTGGCGTGTGATTTCTGTGCGTCATGTGTTCTCTGGCGTGTGCGTGTGATTTCTGTGTGTCACGTGTTCTCTGGCGTGTGATTTCTGTGCGTCACGTGTTCTCTGGCATGTGCGTGTGATTTCTATCTGTCATGTGTTCTCTGGCGTGTGCGTGTGATTTCTCTGCCTCACATGTTCTCTGGCGTGTGATTTCTGTGTGTCACATGTTCTCGGGCGTGTGATTTCTGTGTGTCGCGTGTTTTCTGGCGTGTTCGTGTGATTTCTGTGCGTCACATGTTCTCTGGCGTGTGCGTGTGATTTCTGTGTGTCACATGTTCTCTGGCGTGTGCGTGTGATTTCTGTGTGTCACATGTTCTCTGGCGTGTGCGTGTGATTTCTGTGCGTCACGTTCTCTGGCGTGTGATTTCTGTGTGTCACATGTTCTCTGGTGTGTGATTTCTGTGTGTCACGTGTTCTCTGGCGTGTGCGTGTGATTTCTGTGTGTCACGTGTTCTCTGGCGTGTGATTTCTGTGCGTCACGTTCTTTGGCGTGTGATTTCTGTGCGTCACATGTTCTCTGGCGTGTGCGTGTGATTTCTGTGCGTCACGTTCTCTGGCGTGTGATTTCTGTTTGTTACATGTTCTCTGGCGTGTGATTTCTGTTTGTCACATGTTCTCTGGCGTGTGATTTCTGTGCGTTACGTGTTCTCTGGCGTGTGATTTCTGTGTGTCACGTGTTCTCTGGCGTGTGATTTCTGTTTGTCACATTTTCTCTGGCGTGTGCGTGTGATTTCTGTGTGTAACGTTCTCTGGCGTGTGATTTCCGTGCGTCACGTGTTGTCTGGCGTGTGCATGTGATTTCTGTGCATCACATGTTCTCTGGCGTGTGATTTCTGTGTGTCACATGTTCTCTGGCGTGTGATTTCTGTGTGTCACGTGTTCTCTGGCGTGTGCGTGTGATTTCTGTGTGTCACGTGTTCTCTGGCGTGTGATTTCTGTGTGTCACATTTTCTCTGGCGTGTGCGTGTGATTTCTGTGTGTCACATGTTCTCTGGCGTGTGATTTCCGTGCGTCACGTGTTGTCTGGCGTGTGCATGTGATTTCTGTGCATCACATGTTCTCTGGCGTGTGATTTCTGTGTGTCACATGTTCTCTGGCGTGTGATTTCTGTGTGTCACGTGTTCTCTGGCGTGTGCGTGTGATTTCTGTGTGTCACATGTTCTCTGGCGTGTGATTTCTGTGTGTCACATGTTCTCTGGCGTGTGATTTCTATGCGTTACATGTTCTCTGGCGTGTGATTTCTGTGTGTCACGTGTTCTCTGGCGTGTGCAGGTCAGTAAGGTGAGTCTGGTGGATCTGGCGGGCAGCGAGCGAGCGGATTCATCTGGAGCCAAAGGCCTGAGACTGAAGGTACAGCACTGATGTTTCCATTCATAATGAAGAGGCAGCATCTCCTTCTCTCTTTCACACGCACTCTGTCTTTCCTTCAGGAAGGCGCTAATATTAATAAATCTCTCACCACTCTGGGGAAGGTCATCTCCGCTCTGGCTGAAAATGTGAGTTAATTTATAAAATGATTCACTTGTTATCATGTAATTCTGCAAACCACTATAGTTTGATTAGTTTTGGTTTCACCTTTATTGCATGGTATACAACGAAATGTGATATCTCTCATAGAAAACAAACTGTATTCCTCCATAACCAACACACATAAAAACAATAAGTTAAAACAGTAAAAATAGCTTAAAGTGTCTTGTGCATGTTATTGCAACATAAATACAGAAGTGCTCCGTCTTTAGCAAAATGTTCACGCTGCTGTTTCTAAAGACAATGAAAGTATGTGGGCTTCAAACCGTCACTAGATGACTTTGTTTTCTGAAGTCATAGCGCACGCACAGGTCATGTGGACAAACTGTCATGATGCTTTTGTTCTGTCATTCATTGTCATTATGTGGCAAAGAGCAGCGTGGACGTTCTGCTGAACGTCTCCTTGATGTTGTACAGAAGACAGAAACTCGTACAGGCTTGTAATGTCCTGTTATAGAGAAGCTACTGATGTATTTATGTACCATTTGAAAGCCAGGCTGTTAAATGACTGTTTGTTTATATGTGACAAACAGCAAACCAGCAAAAGAAAGAAAAGTGAGTTCATTCCGTACAGAGACTCAGTGCTCACCTGGATCTTGAAGGAGAACCTGGGTAAGACACACACACACACACACACACACACACACACACACACACACTAACCCGACTCCTAAACCTACCCATCACACACACATACACTAACCCGACCCCTAAACCTACCCATCACACACACACACACACACACACACACACACACACACACACAGAAACAGTACTGGTTATGAAACGTGTGTGTGTGTGTGTGTGTGTGTGTGTGTGTGTGTGTGTGTGTGTGTGTGTGTGTGTGTGTGTGTGTGTGTGTGTGTTTCAGGTGGTAATTCTCGTACTGCTATGATTGCTGCTCTCAGTCCCGCTGATATTAACTATGAGGAAACACTCAGCACACTCAGGTACATCAATACATCAGTCAATCAATCAATCAATGGATGAACCATCTATCCCTGTGACTGTCACAGCTTGTGTGTGTGTGTGTGTGTGTAGATACGCTGACCGTGCAAAGCAGATCCGCTGTAACGCTGTAATTAACGAGGATCCAAACGCTCGTCTGATCCGAGAACTGAAGGAAGAAGTGAACAGACTCAGAGACCTGCTGCTGTCACAAGGGCTGAGCCGACTGGTCACCGCTCCAGGTACACACACACACTCACTCACTCACACACACACACACACACACACACTCTTGCTCTCTCTCACACACACACACACACACACACACACACACACACACACACACACACACACACACACACTCTCTCTCTCTCTCTCTCTCTCTCGCTCTCTCTCACACACACACACACACACACACACACACACACACTCTCTCTCTCTCTCTCTCACACACACACACACACACACACACACACACACACACATTTATTCATTTAGCAGACGCTGTTATCCAAAGCGACTTACATTTGAGGAATACAGCAAGTGATTCATCATGAAGAGGCAAACAAACACAAGAAGTGCTCAAAATACAAAGTTTCATTCATTGCTCAGAGGAGCATAAGCCAGAATAGGAGGGATTAAAGGAAAGGTAAAGCATAGTTTCGGCTTTTGTTTTTACGATGAGGTTGAGTGCTCACGTAAGAGATGAGTTTCCAGCTGTCTTTTGAATGTTGTCAGGGATTCTGCGTTCCGGATGAAGGCTGGAGATCGTTCCACCAGCAGGGAACCGTGAATGAGAATGTTCTGGAGAGTGATTGTGTGGCTCTCTGTGATGGTGTCACGAGCCGTCGCTCATTGGCCGATCGTAGGCTTCTGGTAGGGACGTAGACGAGTAGGAGCGAGTGAAAGTAGGAGGGAGCTGAGCCTGTGATAGATCTGTGAGCAGTCAATGTGTCAGAAGCAGAAGAAAATAGTGTCATAGTCCAGCTTTAGTAAGTTCAGTGAAGGTTTGTTTTTGTTGTAAAAGAGTTTAGTTCATTTATCTGTATTTAGTGAGAAGTCAGATTGGATTGTAACATTCAAAATCTGACATTCTGTTTGTCTTTCAGCT
>CM038640.1:34815231-34822731 GCA_021554675.1 Leuciscus idus | reverse complement strand
CCCCACCTAGTTAGACTGACCCACCTTTAAATTCCTTATAAATCTCTGGTTATGCTATATTATCACCAAATATTGGATTTAATCTTTTTATCAACTTGCTTTCTTTCTTTTAGCACAGGATTTGTATTTATTTTTGGAGCTGGTTGATTGTAGTCCTCACTGATCTGGTGAATAAGCTTTAGTGAACTGTTATAACACTGAAATCAACGAGGCCTACGATCAAACAGCTCCAAAAATAAATACAGAACCTGTGCTAATTGACAGAAAACAAGCTGACAAAAAGATTGAATCCAACATTTGGTGATAATAGAGCATAACCAGAGATTTAAAAGGCGGGTCATTTTTGACCCAGAAACACCAAATTAGGGAGTGCAAGGGTTACACAAAGCAAAACATCAGATGAACAGGTGTGACCTCCCTGTGAGCCCTGCCCCTCTTTAGGGAGGAGCCCCGCCCTCCTCATTAGCATACCGCATATATCATAACACCGTGCTCATGCAGATCCATCACTTTCTGTGTGTGTGTAGTGTGTGTGACCCTGGAGCCACTGGAGGGAGCCGAGACGTACGTCAACGGCAAGCAGATCAGCGAGTGTGTGCTGCTCAAACAGGGTGAGTGTGTTCAGGAGGAACCTCTTCATAGTTCCGAGAACTATTGGCGGAAGCTCCCGGATTTTGGCGTGTTCGCACCGCAGGAACTAGGAACGATTTTAGCTCTAGGAACTTCTTTTGGAGGAACTGATTTACTCCCACTTCAGAGTCGGTCTAAACCAGCGCTATAGGAACTACAGTGACGTGAGTGTTCACTGATTGGCCGAACGCACACGGAACACCAGCACACGCCATTTAAAAAAAGCTGTGTAAACACACAGATTATAGCCTATATTTACTCTAGAAACTCACTCTCAGAACATGAAGAAGCCTCTTAACCGTTATCATTACGGTCTACTTTCTGTGTATAACTGTTCTATCTAATGACGGATGAGACAGGACTGTTAGACAGATCGTACACTAATGAACAGGAGAATGCGAGCACTGTTTGCTCAGTCGTTCTCAGCGCCGTCAAAATGAAAGTCGCAACAACAAGCGCGGCTCACGTCACTTTAGAGTTCCTACTGGTGGTGTGAACACAACCAGGAAAGTTCTCCTAAGGGAACCATTAGTTTTCGGGGAACCATCCTGTTGTCTAGAGTTCCTAGAACTACCCAGTGCATCCTCGTGAACACATGACCCTGAGCTTAACCTATGGTGTTGCAGGAAACCGCGTGGTGATGGGCAAGAACCACGTGTTCCGGTTCAACCACCCGGAGCAGGCGCGAGTGGAGCGCGAGCGCAGCCTGGACCAGCAGGGGGAGCCGGCGGACTGGAACTACGCCCAGAGAGAGCTCCTGGAGGAGCAGGGCATCGACATCAAGCTGGAGATGCAGAGGAGGTGCGCCACAAACGGCTTACACCCTGGACCACAAAACCAGTCACATGGGTCCATTTTTTTAATAAATTAGCTTTCCAGTGATGTATGGTTAGTTAGGATACGACAATATTTGGCTGAGATACAACTATTGTAAATCTGGAATCTGAGGGTGCAAAAAAATCAAAACATTGAGAAAATCTCCTTTTAAAGTTGTTCATTTATGTTGGCGATTGTGCTGCATTCACTCACAGAAATAATTTTTCTATGTATTTACAGTAGGAAATTTACAAAATATCTTAATATCCTAATGATTTTTGGCATAAAAGAAAAATCTATATTTTTGACCCATATAATGTATTGTTGGCTATTGCCACAGATAAACCCGTGCGACTCGAGACTGGTGTGTGATCCAGGGTCACATTTATGAGTCGTGATTCTATCTTCTACTGATTTGAATCGATTCACAAATTTTAAAAATCGATTTTCTAAAGTGTTACACTTCGTTAACTTCGCAGTTCTACTTACAGTTACTTAAAGTTTTTGACGTTAATCACAATAAGCCATGAACAAGGACTCAATGCGGGGTCGCGCTGACGGACACACAGATGAAGTACACACACACAGATGAAGTACACACACACAGATGAAGTACACACACACAGATGAAGTACACACACACACACAGATGAAGTACACACACACAGATGAAGTACACACACACACACAGATGAAGTACACACACACAGATGAAGTACACACACACACACAGATGAAGTACACACACACAGATGAAGTACACACACACAGATGAAGTACACACACACACAGATGAAGTACACACACACACAGATGAAGTACACACACACAGATGAAGTACACACACACAGATGAAGTACACACACACAGATGAAGTACACACACACAGATGAAGTACACACACACAGATGAAGTACACACACACAGATGAAGTACACACACATAGATGAAGTACACACACACAGATGAAGTACACACACACAGATGAAGTACACACACACAGATGAAGTACACACACACAGATGAAGTACACACACACAGATGAAGTACACACACACAGATGAAGTACACACACATAGATGAAGTACACACACACAGATGAAGTACACACACACAGATGAAGTACACACACATAGATGAAGTACACACACACAGATGAAGTACACACACATAGATGAAGTACACACACAGATGAAGTACACACACACAGATGAAGTACACACACAGATGAAGTACACACACACAGATGAAGTACACACACACAGATGAAGTACACACACACAGATGAAGTACACACACACACAGATGAAGTACACACACACACAGATGAAGTACACACACACAGATGAAGTACACACACACAGATGAAGTACACACACACAGATGAAGTACACACACATAGATGAAGTACACACACACAGATGAAGTACACACACATAGATGAAGTACACACACACAGATGAAGTACACACACACAGATGAAGTACACACACAGATGAAGTACACACACAGATGAAGTACACACACATAGATGAAGTACACACACACAGATGAAGTACACACACACAGATGAAGTACACACACAGATGAAGTACACACACACAGATGAAGTACACACACACACAGATGAAGTACACACACACAGATGAAGTACAGACAGAGATGGTACACACACACAGATGAAGTACACACACACAGATGAAGTACACACACAGATGAAGTACACACACACAGATGAAGTACACACACACACAGATGAAGTACACACACACAGATGAAGTACAGACAGAGATGGTACACACACACAGATGAAGTACACACACACACAGATGAAGTACACACACACAGATGAAGTACACACACACACAGATGAAGTACACACACACAGATGAAGTACACACACACTAGTGTCAGACATCGTGTGGACTGTGGAGTGTTCGATGTAAACAGAGTCTGTTATGTCCTACGTGAAAACAAATGGGAGAAAATCAGATGTGTATCAGTATATTAGATCCAATCAATTCACTCATAAACGTTTCATTAATGCTAATAAAAAACACTCACTGCTTTTGAAAAACACTTTTTTATTATTATTATTAGTAATCAGTGTTTTATTTTTACAATTTCGGTAGTATTGCTTACGATGTCTAATAAACCTATGCTACTGTACCTGAGAAACATAAAGTTTATTTAACTTGTAGATTTTTCTATTATATTTGTCCTATTGTTTGTAATTTGCATCTTTGATCCTATTTTTAAAATCAAAAATGAAATTGCCTGCCTTGCTTTATTACAGAAGGCTGTGTGTAATGATGTGTGTAATGATTATAGTCCGCTTAAAGGCCATTTGTTTTATAATATTGGATTGACTAAAATGGGAAGAAAATCTAAACAATTTTCAAGGTTCACATTTAATTCAGTGGGATTGTTTTCTTCTTCTAGAGTCTAGAACTATTATAACATCTACCGCAGTCAAATAAGAAACGTAACACGAAACAGAAAACTACAATCAAATCTATGCATATATTGAATAGAAATTTTATTCAAAATCGAGAATCGATCCGAATCGAAACGTGAGGTGCCAAAAGATATTATATGTTGTGCAATACTTCTAAAGCATTTATTAAGCTTAGTTATTAATGTTAATCTCAACAGCTCGTTAAAAATGGTCATTTCTTTATTACAATGAAATTTATGTACTATGTTTTATTTCGATAATGTGTTTTATTCATTTTTTTGTATTTTTAGTGGCTTTTATGGTACTAAAATTATATTTATGGAATTACCTGTTATAACATTTTTGAGCATTTATTGAACTTAAACGGTCATAAATCTTGAATCTTTGGGTCACAGACTGAAGTTTGGTCTCTTTTTAAAGACGTCACTTTGGCAGATTATTGCTGAAGTGAAATTTTTTTTTAAAAAGTGATCTTAAAATGTCATAGAAGTTTAAGTTTTCTAATATGAAAAATGCATTAAAAAAACTATTTTTTTATTTTATATGAAATATGTATTTTCCAAAACCCGTTTTACTCTAAAACTGCAAGAAAGTCAAAGCTTATAAATCTAAACATGTTGTGCTCCAATTTTGAGGTTGATATCTCAGTAAATGAGTCTTCAGTGAGAGTGTGTTCAGCTGCAGTACCACACGCTTCCACTAGAGGATCTCAGCTCACGTTCACATGACTGCTTCTTCCAGGACCTTTAACCTTTTCAAATCATCTCCATGATTTTGTGTGTGTGTGTGTGTTCACAGTGCAGTGCCAAATGTTGTTCTTTTAAATCTGTAACTAAAACCCCAGATGACAGTCAACGTCCAATAAGTAAATAATTAGACATGAAATATCGATTCGAGTTGAAATATTTTATTTACTCAACAGTTTCTAGCAAGCGGTTTTGAAACAATGGATAATGAACAGTCATAACACTTATTACATGCTTTTCACCAAATACATAATTATGTGGACATGAAATATTGAAAATTCACCTCTCACAACTATAAGTGTACAAAACAGTTTAAAACAAGATCACAGTACTAGTAATACTGAAGTCAACGATTAATAAATACTGAAACAAATGTATTACTCATTGTTAGTTATTGTTAGTTAATGCATTAACTAATGGGACTTTATTACATTTGCAGTTATTCATTTAGCAGGTGCTTTTATCCAAAGCAAAATACAATTGAGGAAGTGTTATTGGACAGTTTTTACAAACGAGGAAGGTTTGAGAGGTTTGGTCAGGTTTAGCTCACTTCATGTGTGTGTGTGTGTGTGTGTGTGTGTGTGTGTGTGTCTCAGGCTGCAGGATGTGGAGAGCCAGTATCGGCGTGAGAAAGAAGAAGCAGATCTGCTACTGGAGCAACAGAGACTGGTGAGAGTCCACATTACCCTTCAAATTGAAATTGAAAATGCGTCCAATGGAAACGCCGTCATTTCGCAAGAGTTATTTGTCTACATTTAGAAAAAATCGCTAAAGTTTTGTGCAAATCTGTAATGTAAACGCACTACTGACATCATCACTGATAGATGTCCTCTAACCAGCTGTGCTGACGGTGATGCTCGACTTCGGCTCGCTCTCACACGATTCATACGGGCCGATACTAGAGTCCAGGATGCACTCCACCACTGTCCCGACTAGGGCTGTGACGGTATGGGATTTTTTCTTACCGCGGTGAAGAAGCAACAAATCTTGCGGTTTGGCGGTTAACCGAACACACAAAATAGGCTATAGAATATTTCGTTCTGTACTGACAGCTGCAGTATTTGAAAATCGATTATATTTTTTTTTATTACATTTATATCTGCATTTATGTAAAAACCTAGACACTTTAAAACATCAAAATTACATTTATTAATATGTATTCATGTCAAAATGACATAGAATCATCTTTTCCTATTCTATTTTGCTTGGAAACACTTCCAACAGGCTTGCGTGTCGCATGAAGAATAGGCGTAGGTTCTAGTTCTAGCATGCACACGTTTGCCGCACGGCTCGGGCCGCACCTGAGACGCACGTGTCACGCACCTGAGACGCACGTGTCACGCACCTGAGACGCACGTGTCACGCACCTGAGACGCACGTGTCACGCACCTGAGACGCACGTGTCACGCACCTGAGACGCACGTGTCACTCACCTGAGACGCACGTGTCACGCACCTGAGACGCACGTGTCACGCACCTGAGACGCACGTGTCACGCACCTGAGACGCACGTGTCACTCACCTGAGACGCACGTGTCACGCACCTGAGACGCACGTGTCACGCACCTGAGACGCACGTGTCACGCACCTGAGACGCACGTGTCACTCACCTGAGACGCACGTGTCACGCACCTGAGACGCACGTGTCACTCACCTGAGACGCACGTGTCACACACCTGAGACGCACGTGTCACGCACCTGAGACGCACGTGTCACGCACCTGAGACGCACGTGTCACGCACCTGAGACGCACGTGTCACGCACCTGAGACGCACGTGTCACTCACCTGAGACGCACGTGTCACACACCTGAGACGCACGTGTCACTCACCTGAGACGCACGTGTCACTCACCTGAGACGCACGTGTCACGCACCTGAGACGCACGTGTCACGCACCTGAGACGCACGTGTCACGCACCTGAGACGCACGTGTCACTCACCTGAGACGCACGTGTCACTCACCTGAGACGCACGTGTCACACACCTGAGACGCACGTGTCACACACCTGAGACGCACGTGTCACGCAGGCAGTGTGACAGCTCTAACCTGTTAATATGGGAGCCGAAATAAAAACGGACACGCCACGCCAGAGTGTCGCCAGCGGTAGGTGTGCTGCACCCAAGTCCGGCAAACGCCACAGGATGGTTAATTCTAAGATGTGATCTTAAATTAGTGGTATTTTTCTCCAGAAGCCCTTGAATATAGGACTCGCGGAATACAGTAAATTATAAGCAAAGATTAATGTGTTTATAGTTCATATCACTCCTGTAACTTTCAGCCAAAAAAAAAAAAAAGAAAAGTGCGGTGATGACCTCACACCGCGGTAGGCATCTCATTAACACGATATTGTGGTGATGCGGTTATCGTCACACCCCTAGTCCCGACTCACTGTCTCTGTGCATCACTGATAGATGTCCTATATGCTCTAGCCGTTGTGTAGTCCTTCCCTGGTACGAGCCACACACACTCTTCTGCTCACCAACGCTGCGGTTATTGATCAGAATACAGTAAAACTGTGAATTAATACTCCAGTGTAAATCATCTGTTCTCTTCGTGAATATATAGTAAAGTGTAATTTATTCCTGTGATCAAAGATGAATGTTCAGCATCATTACTCCAGTCTTCAGTGTCACATGATCCTCCACAAATCACTCTAATATGAGGATCTGATGATCAAGACACATTTATGATTATTATCAGTGTTGAAAACAGTTCATATTTCTGTGGAAACTCATACATTTTATTTTTCAGGATCATTTGATTAATTGAAAGTGTGTGTGTGTGTGTTCAGTATGCTGATTCAGACAGTGGCGATGATTCTGATAAACGCTCATGTGAAGAGAGTTGGAG
>CM038640.1:34795231-34810231 GCA_021554675.1 Leuciscus idus | reverse complement strand
GTTCCTTCAGGACCTTCTCTTCTTCTAGGCACCTCATGCAGTCTGCTTTTCCAGGAACTCTTTGTTCTGCCACAAACCTTGCTAGATGTTTGTTTACCGCCCTTCTCTCTGCTTCACTCCATGGTTTCCTCAGTGTTATTCCGGATATCTCTACAAATGACAAAGACAATACAGATTGCAGAACAATAAAAACAGACCAAAATGTAGCTTTCTTAACCTGCTTTTACTTGTCCACAGTCAGAGAAAGTATTTTGTCCTAATTTTATCCTCAAAAATATTTGTTCCAATTCATTCCATTTGTTAAGTATGCATCAGTACTAACAAAAAAAAACCTGGCTCAAACTAGTCTTAAGAGGTCTCTGTACCATTAAAACATTCTGCAAGTTTCATAGCTTAAGTTGCCCTCCTCATTACAAACAAAAGCATTTAATCAATCAAGCGCCAAACGCAGCTTGTTTGGATACTGTGGGATTGATGACGTTACATGGACAAATATATCTGCACGTGACCACCTCTAGAGCAAGACATCAACCAATAGCTATAAATCACCACACCACAGGCCCCGCCCACTGGCATTCTGGGACT
Organism: Leuciscus idus; assembly: GCA_021554675.1. Lineage (NCBI taxonomy): Eukaryota > Metazoa > Chordata > Actinopteri > Cypriniformes > Leuciscidae > Leuciscus > Leuciscus idus. Next base: position 34,809,646 of record CM038640.1, on the reverse strand, counting down.
CTGCTGACCTGGGGAGATTGTAAATAGCATGCACACCCCACAAGCCAGCAATCCACATGATAACAATAATAAATAATTCATGCATTAATGCATGTAGATTAACAGGATTAGTCATAAACACTAACAAATATGAAGTGAACAAATGGTCATAAATAAGTAAAGAAGTTTTTGCTTTTGACTTTTTTTGCAAAAAAATAAAAATAATGGGAAAAAAGTCACCCAAGAATTGAACTTAAAATTGCTGAACTATAAAAAAAATAGTTTTGAGGAAACACTGAAAAATGCCAAACTTAAAATGACACCCTGCGGCTTGTGACGATACACTGATGTCCTAAGACACCAAACCATAGGCTTTTGTAAGAAACTGAACAGAAACTGACCCACCAGTTGAGAAACGCTTTAGACTAGTCCTATTCAATGTTTTTTGTTTGTTTTTTAAACATGATACTTTAGGAGTGTCTTGTTTTTTGTTTAAACTAAATGTTATTAGTAATATAAATATAATTAAAATAATAAATTTAAATTGAAGATTATTTTGAAGAAAATACACAAACCGTGGGCCTATTTTACTAGTTTTAAACTCCAAGTAAAATGTAAAGCCTGCCATGAAAAGGCGTTGTTTTTTTCCTAAGCATTATGGAAGTGGTCAACACTTTTATAATCAATGCATCATTACGAATCATTAACTCATCAGCTCATTAGTAGAGACTGCAAGACCTGAATTGGGTGTATCTGTTAAGGAAGACATACTAAATGTGGAGGGCAGGGGTGCTGTAAAGACAAATAAATGTTCTAATAATCTTTAGATCCATCAGTTATCAAAATTGTTAGGAGCAAAGATATAATAAAAACTTACCCTTAGCTTTCCCTTTAGCCCTTTTCCCCACTCTTTTCCTCTTTGATGAGGAGAGCTTCTTGGTCTGCTCTCGATCTGAAACAGGCAAACAGTGAAGCTCAGGGATTGTGGGATGTTCAGTACTGAAGCACTGATAGTGAAAGCTGACAACACTAAAGTGTTTATGGTTACCTGGACTTCATCACAAACACCAACTCACCTGCTGTATCTGAACCCTCATCCTCAATGCATCTCTCCGGGGCTTTCTGAGGAGAGAAGAGCTCAGCCACTCTTTTCCTCTTTGATGAGGAGAGCTTCTTGGTCTGCTCTCGATCTGAAACAGACAAACAGTGAAGCTCAGGGATTGTGGGATGTTCAGTACTGAAGCACTGATAGTGAAAGCTGACAACACTAAAGTGTTTATGGTTACCTGGACTTCATCACAAACACCAACTCACCTGCTGTATCTGAACCCTCATCCTCAATGCATCTCTCCGGGGCTTTCTGAGGAGAGAAGAGCTCAGCCACTCTTTTCCTCTTTGATGAGGAGAGCTTCTTGGTCTGCTCTCGATCTGAAACAGGCAAACAGTGAAGCTCAGGAATTGTGGGATGTTCAGTACTGAAGCACTGAGTGATTAACAGTCCTTAAAGAGCAGACTTTCTGTAAACAGACTTCATGCACAAAAATGCATGAGATATTTTACTCAATTAACAGATTAACAAATGAAATAAAACAGTGTTTAGTTTTGATTTATATTTACAATGCTCTCTCCAGCACAAATACGTTCACAGAAGAAGAGGAGAGACAGCAGAAAGTGCTAGCTGCTTTATTTACTAACACACTATTTCAGTTTTTATTGTGAGAGTACACAGATAAACCTCAGACTCTCTCCAGTCTCTATGAGCATTAATGGTGGAGTATTTTAAGACGCGTTTGAACTGGTCTTATGAAGCGGTTCAGATAACGCCTGAGCCTCGTTCAAACATCATATCAAACCTAACACTGCCTGACATCAAGATTAGATAAGATACATTTTTAATGACATTTATTTACACAATTTCTAAATTCTATTAGGACTCATTGGACCTCTAAAAACAGGAGAAAAGTGCAGAATGAACCAACTTATTTTTAATCAATGATTTTAGACAAATACATTATAGATTGACTACAAGTTTAAAAACAGCACTACACTTTATAATTAAGAAAATAGAAATTATCATCATGAAATGGGTCTTCCTGAACGGCAATACCAAAAAGAAGAGGTCAAGATATTGCTGTATGACAGGTTTTTAGTTAACCTGTTTTCACAAACTTGTATAGATTTTAGTAGTTGAGCTTTCCCTGAACAACTAAAATGTGAGTGTCTAGAAATGTTTAGATCAGATGTTGATGCTTATAATGAGCTAGGCAATAAGAAATTAGTATATAAAACATTGGAATATTATTTATATACTGTGCTAATAAAAAAAAAGCATGCGTGCATGAATGACAGCACAAAAATTGTATTTTTTTTTTTTTAAGAGCAGGTAAATTATTGTACAAAAACATGTACAGTTTATCAGTGCATATGAAATTAAATGATACTCATTACTCTAAAAGGCTCAATGCTAGAATGTTAGAATTACTCAAAGTTTAAAAGTTTATTTGTTAACCAAAGAAGTTAATTTTTTTATTAAAATGTTTAAGTTTTAGTGTTGTTTTTTTGTTTTGTTTTAATCAACTATTCCCTGTTCTTATTTTGAAAGAATAAAGAGTTAGACAATAAAAAAAAAGTATGCTTTAAGGTTTATAGGGAGTTTAAGATGTAATTAACAGTTTGAATAATTAAGTTATTTATGGAGTATCTAAATTACTTGTCAGACAGAGTAATTAGAAAGGCACTTTAAGTAACATTAGTAACAGGAGTGATAACATTAGTAATTTAGCTCAGGTGAATATCTCAGTATTTTTAAGTTTGTCGAATGGCTTGCTACAGCCGTACATGGTACATGTGATGGATCTGGTAAATTGCACCACTCAATGTGCAAGTAATCTTACCAATTTTCTACAGTAGTGTAAATAGGGTATGTACCCACAAAACGCTGCATTGGAAAAAAAATTAAGTCCACCATGAGTGTATTAAAAACAACTGTTACCCGATCCTTACTAGTCTCAAACATCCTCAATGGTGACACGTCGACGTCACTTCCCTTGTTTGGGAAAAGCAGGTAAAAGTCCACCTACTACGTCTGTGTGCATGTCAACTTCCTGTCAGAAAGCGATGCATCTAACGACGAATGCAATGATATTTTGTTGATAAAACAATTTCACAAAAAAACATTGTGAAACTAAGTTGTTATTACTTCAGGAAAAAAAAAATTATTTATATTTTAATCAAGGTGATGTCACGAGACTCCGCCCACATCACAAGTTGACATGCACACAGACGTAGTAGGTGGACTTTTACCTGCTTTTCCCAAACCAGGGAAGTGACGTCGACGTGTCACCATTGAGGATGTTTGAGACTAGTAAGGATTGGGTAACAGTAGCAACATTACTGGTGTGCTTTTTGAGACAAACAAAGGCACGGGCATATTTTAAAAGGTCAGTCAGTGCAAGTTTCTTTCAGTTCAAACAGCTCAGACTTTGTGCCTATATTTTAGACTAAGACAACTGTTGTGGCTTAGAATCTAGTGGAAATGAGATTGTGTTCAGAATCTAGTGTGGTTCTGCACTGTACACAGAGACTGGAGAAACTTAAACTCACCTGCTGTATCTGAACCCTCATCCTCACTGCATCTCTCCGGGGCTTTCTGAGGAGAGAAGAGCTCAGAACATGTGTCTGAAAAACAAAAAGTGACATGAAGAACATGATGCGGCTGATGCAGTGGAGGAGATCATTTATAGGAGTAAGATTACTCATGTTAGTAGTTACTGTGACGTATACACATTTTACTAGTTAGACTTTTCCACCTTTTTACAAAAGGTGCTTCCAATTAATGTCACATTTGCTGGACAAGTTTACTGTTTATATGGACAAGTATTAAATTTAAAATTGAAATTATACCTTCATTTGCTTCTTTTCCTCTCTTCGGCCTTCCTTTTTTTGTTTGTCTCTGTGAGACAGAAGGACTTTCACCTATAAAAGATTTTAAAAATCAAATACTAGTGCTTGATCTTGGTCCAAAACTCAGAAGTACAAAAGTAACTTTGATTAAGTGAGCTACATATATTAATTACACGTTTTCCCCTGATTTCACAGACAAGATTTAAGCCTAGTCCTAGACTAAAATGTAAATCTGAGCTGATTCAACTGAAAGCAACTTGCACGGACTAATCTTAAAACATCCCAGAGCCTTTGTTCTGTCTTAAGATGCACAGCAGTGATGTTTTTCCTAAGCATGTTTATAAAAAAATTACTCAAATGTCCTAATTGAACTATGGCCTGACTTATGCTAAGCTCTGTCTGTGACCAGCCCTTGGTCTATGTGAAAGTACATTTCTATGACACGTTAAACCAGTGTTACGGTCAAGAAGATTGCATAGCCCCACCCAAAAAGTAAACAGTGCACCAGCAATAAACATACATAGTGCATACATACCGTTTACTGAAGGACGGAGTGTGTCAAGGTTCTTCCCTCTTAGGGTTTCAGTACCTTGCTCCATTGCAAACAGAAGCTTACTTATTTTGGCAATTTGGAATGTTTTGTCCGTCTGTCTGTAAAAGTCACAGTGAACTCTGATGTCATGACCCATGAACCTTGCAACTTGCTCCAGCTCTTGTTCAGTAAGGTCCAAGAGTTGGCAGAGTGTGGCGACCTGTTTTCTTAATTTTGTTGATCTTAGGAGTTCAGGGTTTTCAGTTTTACTTTCTTTTGCATATTTTCGCAGGCAGTCACATCCACGTATGTTTGTCATTGCATCAGGTCTTGCAAACAGATAAGGATTCTCAGCAGGTACGCCAGCTTCTTCTCTCCTTTGGACCAACAAATTAATTGACTCCTTCATTCTCTCAGTCAAGAAAACGGGAACTTTTTTTCCTCTTTTGCCCCTGATTTCTATGCGAGTTAATATCTTGCTCAACTCCTTTTCCAGCGGTGACAAAGTACTGTAAATATCCTCATTAATGGCATTTGTGCTCGCTTTCTTGTAGGTGTCGAGAGTTAAGCGAGATGCTTCGCCTTCACGGCGCTTGTTGAAAATAATAACTTGTGCTAGAACGGTCTCATTTAATGCCTTGTAAGCTCGTAAATTCATTTGCTGTGTCAGGTTTGCTCTTGCTTCATCTTCTACCATCCTGAGATGGTCTCTCAGAGCAATCACATTTTTGGTGAGGGGGATGTCATCATCTTTATTCCATCTTTTTTCTTGAATGGTTTGGTGAGCGGCGATAGAAACACTGTTCCTCCAGTTTTTCTCCAGAAGTTCAAAGAATTTTTTTGCTTTCTTCTCTGAAAGATCATCTTCATTCATAAGAGCCTGCCCAATCAGGACCTCTACAGCCCCTTTCAAACAGAATCCAATTTTTACTGCTGTTGAAGGTTTTCCATACTCATTCTTGCCTGGACTAAATTGGGTAAGACGCTTGGCAACATTAACAACAAACTGAAATCTTGCAGGTGCACACAAATCTTCAAGACCTCTGACAGTGTTGTCCATTTCTTTAGCAACCAGCATGAATCGGCCAAGCTCCCTCATTCTTTGTGCAATGTACTGGTGCCTCGACCTGACACGACCATGTTTTCCATACAGCGATTCTCCATACTTGCAAATTAAAGAATCATTTCTGATGTGAAACGACACATCATCTTGTCTCATTGTGTTGATGATCTTCTGACACCCGTCGGAGGATGCTGCGATTGGAAGCAGGCATGCAGCACGACTTTGCACTCTTCTTCGTGTGTTTTTTTGGTTATCATCTTGATCTTTCAAACAGGACTGTTTTGTTCTGCACGACGACTGATGTCTCCATAGATCTTTCTTTCTGAACATCCCAAAACAGAAAGGACATGGCAGGTAATCCTTAATAGAAGCATCAACTGAAGGCTGTTTCCAAGTTATTATTTGTCCTGATCCTTTCTCTAAAACATCTGTATTGTGTCTGAAATCGCCTTTGTTTCTCAACTGTTCCAAAATAACTTTTCTTTCTTTGGAACCTAATGGAAAACTAAAGGCATATCCCACATCTTTAATATCCATATGTTTTCTTTCCAAATGTCTGGAGATCTTGGTTTGTGCTTTACTGCAGTAGAGACAATAATGTTTTTTGTCCCATGCTCGCCTAAAGCCTTCCCTTTTTGTTGAAGTTTTTACGGTGACAGCTGGTTTGCCTTTGTCTTTTTTGTTTATCTGTTGTTTTTTGTTGTGTCTTTTGATGTAACTTTGGGAGTTCTTTTCTTTATTTATGGTACATTTGCCGTCTTGCTGTTTGTCATCATTCAAATCTTCATTTTCGCTGGACAGATTAGGTGCTCCTTTGTCAGGGCTTGAAAAATCTTCTCCACTGGATGAACTTTTAGGTTTGTAGTCTGGATCTAAACCAGAGCAGCTGGATATGTCTGATTCAGGGAACTCTGAGACTTCTGATTCCTCTTGATCTGACTCCTCATGAATATCATTAGACTACAAGTAAAATGCATAATTATCATGAGATCATTAAAGAGACATTTTGAAGATGTGCTATTTGACTTTCTGATATTTAAGTAAGTTCAACAGTAGCTGTAACACTTAGCAAAAAGGTTTATTTGTTAACATTAGTTAACTACTTAACATGAACTAACAACTAACAGCACTTCTACAGCATTTATCAATCTTAGTTAAAATTACCATCAAGAGTTACTTATGTATTATTCAAATAAAATTTTGCAACGGTTAATGCACTTTTTTTTTCTTTTTTTTACAGTTAACTATGGTTGCACATAAAATAGGCTATATTAGGCCAAACTACATTAAAAAGCAGAACTGCTGCCCCACGCACAGTGACGAGTGTGAGAGTCATGCAGATTTGTGTTTCTAGGGCAGATAAGGTTGTTTACCGTTATATATAGGGTTAGGGTTAGTGCAGCAAATGTATTGCTCATTGTTAGTTCATGTAAGTTAAAGGGTTAGTTCACCCAAAAATGTAAATTCTGTCATTAATAACTCACCCGCATGTTGTTCCAAACCCAAGACCTTCAGTCATCATCTTTGAAACAGAAGTGAAGCTATTTCTGATGAGGGCGATTAATTAAAGGGATAGTTCACCCAAAAATGAAAATGTGATGTGTATCTGCTTACCCCCAGGGCATCCAAGATGTAGGTGACTTTTGTTTCCTCAGAAAAACACAAACACACACAGACAAATCCAAATGACACCCTGCGGCTCGTGACGATACACTGATGTCCTAAGACACCAAACCATAGGTTTTTGTAAGAAACTGATCAATATTTATATCATGTTTTACCTTTGATACACAGCAATGTCCATCTGTCCTGAGCACGAGCTCATCATCCGGTTCGTGACTCGTGTAGCGCTCTGGCGTAGAATACGCAAACACCGGAAGCGATCCGTCGCATGAGTACAACACTCATTGTTTACACAGAGCACAGAGGTTGTGGGTATAGCGGCTATTCAAAGCGGTAATTACTTGCTTAAACCGATTTAAAGCTAAAAGATTACGTTTGCTTGCGCAAACTCATCTGAGACTGTTTTTTATCACCGGTTTCCCTTCCGGTGTTTGCATATTCTACGCCAGAACGCGTTCACATGTAAAGAGCCGGATGATGAGCTCGTGCTCAGGACAGATGGACATGGCTGTGGTAAAAAAAAAAATCAAAGGTAAAACATGATATAAATATTGATCAGTTTCTTACAAAAACCTATGGTTTGGTGTCTTAGGACATCAGTGTATCGTCACGAGCCGCAGGGTGTCATTTGGATTTGTCTGTGTGTGTGTGTGTGTTTTTCTGAGGAAACAAAGTCACCTACATCTTGGATGCCCTGGGGGTAGGCATGTGCCGGTATAAAATTTTCATGCTGCGATTAATTGATTGAGCTTTTATCACGGTATACGGTATTATCACGATATTTTAATTGCTCAAAAGAAACGGATGGATTGGAAAAGAAAAAAAAAACAACTTGCATCACAATAGGTGTAATTGTGATTGTCAAAACATTTGGTAACTAAACAGAATTTTACACAATTTTCACGATTTCAATTCAATTCTTGGGATTTGATTTCAATTTTGATTCAATATTGACTCTTTGGATAAATATTAGGTAGGCTACAGTAGATAGCCTACATGTTAATTTTTCTCAAGAAAAAATAAATCTCACATAATGCTGTAAACATACAGAGAGCCCTGTCAGCTGGTATTATTAAAGGTTAAAAATTAACTAATTAAATTAAATATAATTTGGTTTTCATTATAATAACAATTATGACACAAGTAAAAATATAATACAAATGTAATATAGTGCACATATTTAGCAAAATACTCCTCTCTATAGCTATTTTTTCTAGTCAACTAACATGCTGGTCATTAAATGGCTTTCCTGGGGTAAATGTAACGTTCTGTGACATAATTGTTCACCTGCAGTTTTATTGACATTTCCGTGGCTGAAAAACACTGATTGATGATATTATGAGGCATAAATACCTTTCGGTAAGTTGTACTGTATCTTTAAATAAGAGGTAACAGATGGTCGGTTTACTTGAACTGAGGCGCTACAGCGATCGGTCACGTCACATTTACAAGCACCAAAACGGTATTTATTGTCTGAATTTCGTAATAAAATGGACAGAACATGAGAGCTGAGAATTGTTTTCATATCATAAGTAACCTGCTCTGTCTAGTCTGTCGGTGTCAGTGTCCTCTTTGCTCCGCGATTTTTCTCTGCGTGAGAAAATGGATGTGTGGCACGAGAGCGTGTGAAAAGTGTCGATTGCGTGAGTCTCACGGCGAATGCGTAGAGTTGGCAGCCCTGCTTTTAGGGGGATAAATCGTCGGCAGCGTTCCTCCTTCCGCCATGCTTGTTCTCCCTGTGAGGATTGTTTACATTAGACTACAGTGCGCACGGCGCCGCATGCACACAGTGCTTCTACATGTGGGGATTGTTTACATCAGAGTGCGCACGTGTTTCGCGCAGCATATACGCAGTGTTGGTTTAAGCGGTTGATGGAAAATAAGCTAATGCGCAGTCTATAAATATAAATTCTGATCTATTATTTTTCACGGTATTTTGAAGTGCCCGCGATAACAATATCGTGCAAATTCATTACCGCGATTTATCGCATTACCGAATACCGGCACATGTCTACCTGGGGGTAAGCAGATACACATCACATTTTCATTTTTGGGTGAACTATCCCTTTAATTAATCGCCGTCATCAGAAATAGCTTCACTTCTGTTTCAAAGATGATGACTGAAGGTCTTGGGTTTGGAACAACATGCGGGTGAGTTATTAATGACAGAATTTACATTTGTGTCAACCTTTACTTTAATGCATGAAATAATGTTACCAAACGACAACTTACTGTTAAATGGTAAAGTGTTAAAGATCTGTCTCATATTCTCTACTGTAGCCCACGTAAATGTGGCTGGACTAACAGCCATGAGTAATAATCTAAACCTAATAATTCAGATTTTACAGAAGGATGTCATCACAAATAATCACACTGCTTCTAGGAATTAACGGTTCTCTCATTCTTTTCTTATAATGATTCTAGATCCTTTAATTGATTTGTATTATGCGATCACATGGTGTCGTTTAATTTGAAAACTTAGTTTCTGAAGACTATTAAAAGATTTTGTAAAGACACATACCTGTGCTGACTTTCCTTCCAATACCTGCACATCATAGAGAAGATTAAAAATTATTCCAGTAACATGTTACAATTAACAAGCTATACAGTAATACTTGACAAATGTTTCAGCATTCAGTTATTTCCATGAGATAAATAAAATACGAAATGCATATATATATATATATATATATATATATATGAGAGAAAAGCTAAGTCAAAGCTCCTGGTTATTAGTTGTCGCTTCTCTACTTGACTGAAACTGTTTCCAGCGCGTGCGCGTGCCCCTCCCCCTCCCCCTCAAACACTCACACAAGTTACACGAACTCTGATATTGGAAAAAATACGTCTAAAAACAGGTCAGACCTGCAAATCAAACTGAGGCTAAACAAAATTGATATTTATTTTGTGAAAATCGAACGACAAACATATTGACCTACAGATACATTAAACCAATCTCAGTGTGGGATTTTCACTTAATTATTACTGGTAAAAATTGCCCTTCAAAATTAATTTAAAGTGATGTTACAGCATCTTAATGACTAATATTCGACGTCAAATATTAATGTGCCCGCTGGGTTAAGAACTAGGCCTTAGATCGTAAAATGTTACCTGTAAAGTTACTCTAACAACCACCGCGCCACACGACAATCATGACCAATACAAAATAAAATAAAATAATTGCGATGACAAATATGGTGAAGTCTTACCTGTCGTTCAGCAGCAGCAGCAGCAGCAGCGCATTTATCGTGATGCAAACGCAATCTCTCCATCCTCCTCTTCAATCGCTCCATTTCTGCGGCACTCGCTGTGCAGGTGTTCGGGGAGTGGGGGAGGGGTGGGAGTGGGGGAGGGGTGGGCGTGGCCATCAATTAAGGCCTAATCAGGACTCAACTGAGCAAACTATCACGAGCATGTTCTCCAGTGTTTAAAGTCACAAACCGTCAGTCCAATTAATGTGAACAATATTAAAACGGCAGCTATTGCTGTAGTTAAATGCACATTCATGAACACACTACAATGGATCAGTAGTGAAGTACTCAAATTATTAATACAATGTGGAACTCTTTAAGTAAAATAATAATAATAAATCTATAACCAGCTAAATATACTTTAAAGTAATTATTTTGAAAGTATATTTTAGAATAAATACTAGATTATAATTTTTGATGCATAAATGAAACCAATCCTATTTTAATTATTAACCTTTTTTATTTTTTATTATTATATTGATATATTTTTATATAATTATATTATTTATATACTTGGTTGTTTTCTGTCAATAATATATATTAATCAATCAATCACTTTTATTTATATAGCGCTTTTAACAATACAGATTGTAGCAAAGCACTGAACATTATCGAATAGGAGAATAGAGTGAGGGTAATGTATAATGACCAGATTAAACTATTTATTCATCAAATGCAGAGATGGTCTCTGTAATCAAAATGATGATAATCACTAGAAATAAGGGGCCCCGAACTAAGCTAGCCAGAGGCGACAGCAGCAAGGAACCAAAACCCCATTCGTGAGAGAATGGAGAAAAAACATCTTGGGAGAAACCAGGCTTAGTTGGGGCCAGTTCTCCTCTGGCCGGTTTCCGGTTCAATATTAAGCACATGTCAGATTGTGCAAAGGACTTCTAGTGTGTGTTATATATAAATATCATTTTTGCATTCATGGTAGTTTCCTTACTAAGAAAACAAAAAAAGTGGTTCATTACATGGGCTCACTGATTAGTTTGCAGTGATTAGTCATGTGACACACTAAACATTTGAATGAGACCCGCTTCATTGCACCGGGTGGCCTTGAGCACCTTTTTCACTGTGCAGGGTCGTCTGATAGTCTTTAAGGCCGGGTCTCACAGACAGGACTTGGCCTAAACCAGAATTAGGCAATAGTTCAATTAAGACATTTTTATGAATATACCTTAGAAAAAAGCATTACTGGAGTGCATCTTGAGACAAAACGAAGACCGTGACATGTTTTAAGTTCAGTCAGGGCAAGTTTCTTTCAGTTGAAAGAGCTCAGACTAGACTTTCAGGTGAAAAAAACAGCATATGCTGGTTAGGTAGGTTTTGGTGCTGGGATGCTGGTTTTAGCTGGTTTATGCTGGTCCTTGACCAGCAACATGACCAACATAAACCAGCAAAGGACCAGCATAAACCAGCATCCCAGCACCAAAACATACCTAACCAGCATATGCTGTTTTTTCAGCAGGGTGAGTCCATCCAAGAATGTGTGCAGGACACACAAGCCCTGTTCAGACAGGACAGGTTTTACATTTAGAGATGGAGTACAGAAATTATTACCAGAGCTTCTCTGTGGTGTTTGTCTCGTACAAAAGTGCCGTGTCAGAGATCATTAAAGACAATATCAGGACATATTATGCCAACTTCTACCTTGTGTAAAAAGGTCAACGAAAATACCTCAGCTAACAATCCTGTGTTGACAGAAAAGATTTGGTCAGTTTCTGTTTAAAAGTAGACACCTCGAGTGTTTACCACATACAATTCAGATCAAAAAGAAGGTTGAAGGCACAACATTTCTTTTAGCCTTCCGTAGATGCCTTTTTTTCTGACAGAATCCAATCAGAATTTAATTAAATTAATTTATATATCATTCAATTTGACCTGTGTATGTGTCACAAGACATGGATGTAAAGGCACAACATAAATCGAGTTACCCCAGTTTTACTGAGATTTCTCATCAAATGTGAATTCCCTGATAGCACAGGTACATCTCGGAGACGTCTATTTGACGTCTATATTTACATCTGCAAGACGTAGTTTGCTCATCTGCAATACAACTATTGGACGTTTCCTATCAGATGTCAAATAGACGTCTATTAGATGTCTTTAAGATGTTTATGATGTAGAATGTATGTAAAACTGACATCTTACAGACGTCTGCACACAGCAGATGCTTTCCAGATCAAGACATCTTTAACAGACATCTTGCAGACGTACGTGTGCTATCTGGGTTGGCCATTAAAATTACAGACATCTTGAGGTGATATTACACTACTCTTCTACTCTAGTAAAAAATAATCCTATCTGAATAGAGCTAGAGGCCTGTGATTCTTCAGAAAAGCTCAAAAAGACTTGTTATCTTAATATGATACTCGAGGAACCCAAGACAACAGTACTTCTTCATCCACATTGTACACCAAACATAATTTAGCAAACTCCTGTTTTTGTTTCAAGGAAGCCTATATTCTTCAGTTAGCCTAATGATTCAGCAGTGGGGTGTTAAAGCCTGTATGAGTGTGTACAAATCTACACTCTTTAAACAAACAAAAGCCAAAAGCTCACAGGTATGCATCGATTAATGAATGTCCAGCAAGTTTTATCAGACAAAAAGTGACTAAAAATAGGTCAAATGGGGCCTAAACAATAAAAGCTCATCCATAACGTCATATTTGTCAAATTAGCTGGGGTGGACAGTAATGTAACAGTCAGTATTGTTACTTTGTTAATGTACTTTAGTAGAAGTATCTCTAATTTATCAAATAATTTTTATTTGTACAAACTTTTATTTCGCTTGATGCCAAGGTTTAATTGCAAGAATTTCATAAACACATGTAGTTTCTTATTATTTTGAAATAATCATCACGTGCTCCGAGACGCAGAAGCGGTGTTCGATTCGTGAACCAAATGATTCTTTTCAATTAAACTGTTAAATCGGTTCATTAAACACAACTGAAAGATTTGTTAGTTCGTTCATGTTGACGATTCAGTGATTCACCGAATATGATTCAAATAATGCGGTTTGAACGGATCACCGCGAACGGAAGACGCTGGCAGCGGGAGCGCGCGCGACAGACGGCATGTAAGTTATTAAAAACAGAATTTTGAAATATTGTAAATGAAGTCAGGACTGTTAGGTGTTTGTGAGCTAAATGTTTAAGCCCGCTGCATGGACTGCTTTAATGTGGACATGTTATTAATTAATGCACATGCATCTTCATACAAAACGAGTATGCTTGCGTAGTGTTACCTTTTTATATTTTATGTTTGCTATTGTCAATATGCATTAACACATGTTCTTTTTCCTTATTTTATATATTTTATTATTTGCACTCATTTTGTTTTCACACTAGGCCCTGGTTTCACAGACAGAGCTTAGCTTAATCCAGGACTTGACCTTCAATTATGATATTCAAGTAGCTTTTATAAAAATGTCTTAGAAATAACATATAACATATTCACAAAATGTTTTATCTTAACCACTAATAGCTTTCCTTAATATAATTTTACGTTGTTGAGAAGTTGATAGGTTCAGGGTAGGAGTGGGGTTTGGTGCTCTACAAAAGTATGAATATATATATATATATATATCCTTTAAATTTTTATACTATTTTTAATATAAAATGTATGCTTTTACAGATGCAAGGAATTGCGTGCCTCGTGGTCTGACACATGCATGTCTTTCACTGAAGCATCAGCATGAAGTACCTTGCATGTATTATTTATTATTATTATTATTATTAATTATTTATTAACATTAAAAAAGTGAGATTCTGAGCAAATATGTGATGAATTGAGAGTGACTTATTGATAGAGATACTGTAGAAGGAGGTGTATTTACACAGCTGTCTCACCTCGGGGGTTTTCTGCATCCCTCAGCACCTGACTCCTCGCTCTCTGCTGCTTCCTACTCCTAGCTTACACAGAGTAGCTACTCTGGGTTTGACTGAAGCTCCAGACTTGGAGACTGTCCTCAGACTGTCCTTATTATTTTACTCTATTCCATCAGATGTAAGGGTGAATTCATGAAAACAACTGCCCCAGGTAATCTGATTTTTTTCTTT